>JAFLJL010018149.1:208914-233914 GCA_018398815.1 Conus ventricosus
TTTAAATCAAGCTTATCTTACTCAGGTAGCGTGGTTTGGAATTCACTTCCACTACATTTCCGATGTACTCATATTACAGAATCCTTCAGGGAAAAACTAATCACACATTTCACAGCAGACCATTGCTATTAGAACAAAATACATATACCAGGGCACACCCTCTGTTTTGCTGCATATTAAACTTATACGCCATTTCCTTTCCACTGATGTTTTTAAAAAACAGATAATGATAAATGAGAGATATGGTTACTATTGGTTATATTAATGATTGAAATCATATTATGATGAATGACTATTGTGGTCGCTGGTTTTATTGGTGCATTGTCACGAATAGATTGATGTCTTAATACTTTTATTTCTTTGAGCACTGTAACTGCAAGGTGATAAATGTGTATCCGGATTACTGTTGATCATATTGATGTATTGCTCTTTATTCAAATTTATAGTAATGCTTAGCATGTGATATTTTGGATAGAAAAATGGAATTATAATCTCTCTCTCTCTCTCTCTCTCTCTCTCTCTCTCTCTCTCTCTCTCTCTCTCTCTCTCTCTCTCCTCTTTCTCTCTCTCTTCGTTAACTACGGCTGCGTTTCGATGGATTGTCGCTTAATTAATAATTATAAATTTGGGTAGTGTATGAATGGTATAGAAGAAAACAACAAAGATGGGGGAAGGTAAATAATAATGGCATCTCTCTCTGTCTCTCTCTCTCTCTCTCTCTCTCTCTCTCTCTCACACACACACACACACACACACACACACACACACACACACACACACACGCACTACACACACACACACACACACACACACACACACACACACACACACACACACACCACACACACACACACGCATCATGAAAAATAAATGTTATAATTATTGATACTAGGAATTTATTGTTGCTTACTGATAATTGATTGTTCGTTCTCGTTTTGCCTTATAACCACATTATATAAATGTAAAAGAAAGAACAATTATTATTGATGCATTGTAATTGTCTTAGTTTATTATTTTTTAGCAGTTTGTTGTATGTTAATCTTTTACAAAAGGAATGTAATTCTCTCTCTCTCTCTCTCTCTCTCTCTCTCTCTCTCTCTCTCTCTCTCTCTCTCTCTCTCTCTCTCTCGATGAATGTGTATGGACCGATGACCCCACATTAAATTTCACCCGTGTGCTTCACCGTGTGCTTCTCTCTCTCTCTCTCTCTCCTCTCTCTCTCTCTCTCTCTCTCTCTCTCTCTCTCTCTCTCTCTCTCTCTCTCTCTCTCTCTCTCTCTCTCTCTCTCTCGGTCAGACCACATGCCTGTTGAATTGTATTGTAAGATAGGTAATTCCTTTGTTCAACCCACTGTCAACAACGCTGTCCAGCTGGAGAAGATTATTTGGTCAGAAGACCAAGCCCACATGTTCACTGAACACTTAAGATCAGAACATTTTCAGACCCAACTTGAGTTGGCAACTTCTCTGATTGATATGGATCTAGATGAGTCGGTGAATATTTTTACTTCATCATTAAAGGTGGCAGCTGAACCAATGAAAAGGAAAGTGTTAGTGGGTAAACAAAGTGCTCGTAAAGCCAGATGGTTTGATAAGGAGTGCTTTTCAAAGAAAAGGGAAGTAATAAGACATCTTCGAAGGGCTAGAAAAACTAAAGATAAAGTTGACTACGTTAAATACATCGGAGTAAGGAAAGAATACAGGACTATGCTCGACATGAAAGAGCGTGCACAGAGAAACTTTGATTGAAAAATCTTTTAAGCTCAGCGGAAAACTCCAGTCAGTTTTGGAATGAAATTAACAAGAATAAAAGAAAAAGTGTTGTTCTAAATGACATAGCTGAAAACGAGTGGGTACAGCACTTTGAATCAGTTTTCAACGAAGGATTTGTTAACGGAGAAGATTGCCTATATGATGAACCAGACGAAACGTTATTTGACCATGTATTGGATGGAGAGATAAGTGAAAAAGAAATCAGTAAAGCGATTAAACACATGAAAAATAAGAAGGCAGCGGGTTTAGATGGTCTTTTGCCTGAAATGTTGAAGAATGCAGAGCAAATAGTTCTACCTTACTTGAAGAAGTATTTCAACGCTATATTCACTAGGAGCTTTTTCCCATCAAAATGGGCGGAGGCAGCAATAATTCCACTGTATAAGAAGGGTGATGCCAACATTCCTGATAATTTCAGAGCATATCTCTTTTGAGTGTTCTTAGTAAGGTTTTTGCACATATTTTCAATGGCAGGTTAACTTTATGGGCAGAGCAAAACGGCATCATTTGTGAAGCACAAGCAGGCTTTAGAAAAGGCCGCTCAACGATAGATCATATATTCACTTTAAACGCAGTAATTGAAAAATATTTGCAGAAGAGTACGAAACTATACGTGGCCTTCATCGATTTCAAAAAAGCATATGATACTGTGAACCGTAAGGTTTTGTGGGCGGTGCTGCTACGAGCAGGCGTGCGAGGTAGGATGCTAAAAATAATCCAGGCAATGTACACCAATGTGAAAGCGTGTGTTTTATGTCATAATAATACACGTTACTCAAGTTTCTTTGAATGTTTACAAGGTTTAAAGCAAGGATGTGTTATTAGTCCATTATTATTTTCTTTGTTAATAAATGAACTTGCAAATGACATAATTTTAAATGGTAAACATGGTGCTACCTCACATCAGACGAAGCTGAGCTATTCCTTTTGCTGTTTGCTGATGATCTCACTCTTTTGGCTTCTACTTCGATTGGGCTACAGCATCAGCTGAATATTCTCCAAAGAGAAACAGAAAGACTGCGGTTAACAGTAAATTTAGACAAGTCAAAAATTATTGTTTTCAGGAAGGGGGGTTTTCTCAGCTCAAGGGAGAGATGGTTTCTGAATGGCACCCCGCTAGAAGTGGTTAATTCGTACAAATACTTAGGTCTTACTTTTTCTACTAGACATAGTTTTACACTTGCCATGGAAGAACTGAAACTTAGAGGGAAGAAATGTACAAACGACATCCTGTGCACACTAAAAAGAATTGGGTGTAATTCACCGGATATTTTCTTCAAACTTTTTGATGCACAGGTTGTCCCGTTGCTTCTTTATGGCTCTGAGATATGGGGGTACAAAGCTTACCCTCAGCTGGAGCAAGTCCATCTGTACGCATGCAAAAGATTTTTACATGTAAGAAACAAGTCAGCAAACGACGTAGTATATGGAGAACTTGGACGTTTTCCATTATGGATATCAACTGTTACCCGGTGTATCAAGTACTGGTTTAGATTGTTAAAACAACCGGATACCAGATTTTCAAAGAAAGCGTACAACATGTCACTGTCTATGCATGAGAAAGGCCATGTAACATGGGCCACACATGTCAAGAATATCCTGTGTGAAAATGGATTTCAAGGAGTATGGATTTTTGGTTGTGGTAATGAAATAGGTTTCATAAAAGAATTAAAATTCAGATTATTTAGTAATTTCTGCCATCAATGGCGAAACCATTTGGATATCAGTCCACGGTTGTCCACGTATGGTAAATTGAAACACATGTTTTCTCGAGAAAAATATATCAGTATTCTGTATGTAGAAAATTACAGGAATGTTCTGGCACAATTTAGAAAGGGTGTGTCCCAATTAAATGTACACAGATTTCGCTTTTCACCTACAGCTGAAAACACGACATGCCCTGTATGTTTAAATCTGCAAGAAGACGAAATTCATTTTATGTTCAAGTGCCCATTGTACAATCAGATCAGAAAGTTGCATAAATTTGACGTGACTGCGGTGAGAATGTGGAATGTAAATTGATTGGTGTATTTACTACTGAACTGCCCGATCAAATAGTCAATTGGCAAAATTCCTAGTCTCTGCCTTCAAAATTAGACAAGCTTTCATCGACAATACAAACATGGGAATCAGAAATATCCTGATTACATAAATCATGTACAGCCCATATTATAAAACTGTCTGTCCAGTCAGAGTTATGTTTTCTCTGTGATTAGAGTTTTCCCTGTTTGTATGTTCTTTAGAAGTGAGGTATGATTTTGTGTTCCCCCCATGAAAGGGGCTGTTGGCCTATAATCATTAAATGTCAGAGTTCAGAGTTCAGAGTTCTCTCTCTCTCTCTCTCTCTCTCTCTCTCTCTCTCTCTCTCTCTCTCTCTCTCTCTCTCTCTCTCTCTCTCCCCCTCCCCTTCGATAGGAGGGTCGCTTATTCCATATGTATGTGTGTGCTAACTCTTTTCTTCTTTGTAATCAATTTGTTTATTCTTGTTTGTTGTTTTAAATCGTTTTCATTTTCCTTTTAAAGTCATCTACGCCTGAACTGTTAATGCATAAACTTTTTAATGTTGTGAAGATATGTGTGTTTGTTAAAAGTTTTGTAAGTTTTCGTCGCTAGTCATATTTAGTCCCTTAACGGGGCAAGGGCCGGATGAAAAAAAGCATGTGTTTGCTTATCTGTTACCCTTGGAAATAAAAGATTATCATCATCATCATCATCATCATCATCTCTCTCTCTCTCTCTCTCTCTCTCTCTCTCTCTCTCCTCTCTCTCTCTCTCTCTCTCTCTCTCTGTGTGTGTGTGTGTGTGTGTGTGTGTGTGTGTGTGTGTGTGTGCGTGTGCGTGCGTGCGTGCGTGCGTGCGTGCGTGTGTGTGTGTGTGTGTGTGTGTGTGTGTGTGTGTGTGTATCTCTGTCTCTGTCTGTCTGTCTGTCTGTCTGTTTGTCTCCGTCTCTCTCTCCTCTCTCTCTCTCCTCTCTCTCTCTCTCTCTCTCTCTCTCTCTCTCTCTCTCTCTCTTCTCTCTCTTTCTCTCTCTCTCTCTCTCGTCATCACAACCACCACCAATCTAAACGTTCATCCCCTGATCCTCACTTCCACAGTGTTCAGAGGACACAATAGTAAATTACTGTATATACCTGCAGAGTTGACTGTCATCAGTTTAAACCACATGTAAGGTGGATTTTTCTCGGCTTGAAAACCCTGTCTACCCAGCAGTATACGGGTGCCTGACTCAGTTCAGCAAAGATGAACGCGGCGGAAATAGAGGGATACGCCTCGCCTACCGTCATGCAGCACTCCAGACACGGCGAATTTCTGAATGTTCCCTGCCGTTCGGCCAGTAGGCTTTGGAACTCTAACCACTCTTTCACTCTTGTTCCTAAACTGATCAGCTATTAAGACAATGAGTGATAGGTACGGGGAAATGAGTCGTAGCGGATAACGCTGTCGTCTGCTTTGTGTCGTGTTCAAGGCGTTTGTTTGTTCGTTCTTTTATTTTCTCTTCACCTCTTCCTCTTCCTGTCCACTAGACCTCACGGGATGATCTGAGCGCTGGTCTTTTGGACTAAACAATACACTGAGATCACCTGTGCAGCTGTGTTTTCTGCGCAGCTAAAAGAACCCTGAGCATCAAGGGCATGTCTGTGTGGAAATTCTGTCGGAACATCGACTGTGAAAGGTCAAGATATAACATAGTCGTCAACAGCAATACACGTAACACCAAAAAAAAAATGTATCGAGTCATACGTGCGACTGGCGCCTCATGATGATCGGTTATAAAACGATGTAACACAACACAACACAACACAACACAACACAACACAACACAACACAAAGCAACATAATACAACATAACGCAATGTCACACAATACAAAAATGCAACAAAAAACACAATATATTCAATGCAATGTCGATGTAATGCAATGCAATCGAATACAATACAATACTATGAAATGCAATAGAATATTGCACCATGCAATACACTGCAATACAATACGACGCAACGTCATTCAAGGCAGCACAACGCAACGCGACACAATGAAAATGGATAAAATGCGACGCAATACAATTCAACACAATGAAATAAACAATGGTGTAGTACAATACAATACAGTCCACCACGTGTGAAAATGATGTCTATACTCGGTATATCTTTCTGTTCATCAACTGCCATGATCTTTGCAATACTATGCGCAATTATCGTCCAACACCTGGTACACTATACGCGATGCTCCATATATCTAACTGTCACAATGTCCATTACTCTATGTGTACCTGACAGTATTAATTATTCTCTGTACCTCTGTTTGTCTCCTCTCCTACCTACTATAGTATTTGTTGTCTGTAATCTATACATCTGTCTGGCCAACGCTTGTAACAGTGTTAGCTACGCCAAGTAAATCCTTCTATTCACTACCGCTAACAATGTTGGCAATAACGAGTACATCTTCGCCACCTGCCACAATGTAAGCCATACTCTGTACACTTTTTCTGTACACCACCTACTACAACGTAATATATAGTAAGTACCTCTTACAGTCCACTGGCCGCAAAAATGTTAACTGTTCTCTGTGTGTTTCTGCATCTGTCATAACGTAAGCGTTACTACGTTCATCTCTGTTCTCCATCCGTTACAATGCTATTTACATTTTGCGCATCTGCCTATCTTCCTCTCGTGACAATGTTAGGAACAGATTGTTCTTCTGCCTCTCTTTCACCCGTCACAATGTTAATTACAGTTTTCTTCCTCACCTTCTTATCTTCCACCCATCACAATGTCAGCTGTAATTTATATATCTCTATGTCCACCTTTTCTCAGATATTACCAACAAGTTCTACTTCTCTCCCTAAACGGCATGTCATAACCAGCAGTACATCTTTCCGTCACCAGCCGTGTATAGGTTAGCTATACTCTGTTACTCTCTCTGTTCTCCAGCTGTCACAATGATATTTATACTCTATAATTCTCTGTCCACCACATTTCACAATGTCAATTATACTCTGAATCTCAAAATGTCCATTATCTGTAACAATGCCTATCATTCACCTGTCACAATGATAGCTTTGCTCTGTCCATCTCCCTGTACTCCACCTGTCACAATGTTAGCTCTGCTCTGTCTATCTCCCCGGTCAATCTGTCACAATGCTAGCTCTGTCCATCTCCTTGTCCATCTCCCTTTCCTCAACCTGTCACAATGCTAGCTCTCCTCTGTCCATCTCCCTGTACTCCACCTGTCACAATGCTAGCTCTGCTCTGTCCATCTCCCTTTCCTCCACCTGTCACAATGCTAGCTCTCCTCTGTCCATCTCCCTGTACTCCACCTGTCACAATGCTAGCTCTGCTCTGTCCATCTCCCTGTACTCCACCTGTCACAATGCTAGTTCTGCTCTGTCCATCTCGCTGGTCCACCTGTCACAATGCTAGCTCTGCTCTGTCCATCTCCCTGTACTCCACCTGTCACAATCTTAGCTCTGCTCTGTCCATCTCCCTGTCCTCCACCTGCCACAATACTAGCTCTGCTCTGTCCATCTCCCTGTACTCCACCTGTCACAATGCTAGTTCTGCTCTGTCCATCTCCCTGTACTCCACCTGTCACAATGCTAGTTCTGCTATGTCCATCTCCCTGTACTCCACCTGTCACAATGTTAGCTCTGCTCTGTCCATCTCCCTGTATTCCACCTGTCACAATGCTAGCTCTGCTCTGTCCATCTCCCTGTATTCCACCTGTCCCAATGCTAGCTCTGCTCTGTCCATCTCAATGCACTCCACCTGTCACAATGCTAGCTCTGCTCTGTCCATCTCAATGCACTCCACCTGTCACAATGCTAGCTCTGCTCTGTCCATCTCCCTGTACTCCACCTGTCACAATCTTAGCTCTGCTCTGTCCATCTCCCTTGTCTCCGCCTATCACAATGCTAGCTCTGCTCAGTCCATCTCCCTGTACTCCACCTGTCACAATGCTAGCTCTGCTCTGTCCATCTCCCTGTACTCCACCTGTCACAATGCTAGCTCTGCTCTGTCCATCTCCCTGTACTCCACCTGTCACAATGCTAGCTCTGCTCTGTCCATCTCCCTGGTCCACCTGTCACAATGCTAGCTCTGCTCTGTCCATCTCGCTGTATTCCACCTGTCACAATGCTAGCTCTGCTCTGTCCATCTCCTTGTCCTCCACCTGTTACAATGCTAGCTCTGCTCTGTCCATCTGCCTGTATTCCACCTGTCACAATGCTAGCTCTGCTCTGTCCATCTCCCTGTACTCCACCTGTCACAATGCTAGCTCTGCTCTGTCCATCTCCCTGTATTCCACCTGTCACAATGCTAGCTCTGCTCTGTCCATCTCCCTGGTCCACCTGTCACAATGCTAGCTCTGCTCTGTCCATCTCCCTGTATTCCACCTGTCACAATGCTAGCTCTTCTCTGTCCATCTCCCTGTACTCCACCTGTCACAATGCTAGCTCTGTTCTGTCCATCTCCCTGTATTTCACCTGTCACAATGCTAGCTCTGCTCTGTCCATCTCCACGTTCCACCTGTCACAATGCTTGCTCTGCTCTGTCCATCTCCCTGTATTTCACCTGTCACAATGCTAGCTCTGCTCTGTCCATCTCCCTGTATTCCACCTGTCACAATGCTAGCTCTGCTCTCTCCATCTCCCTCTACTCCACCTGTCACAATGCTAGCTCTGCTCTGTCCATCTCCCTGTATTCCACCTGTCACAATGCTAGCTCTGCTTTGTCCATCTCCCTGTCCTCCACCTGTCACAATGCTAGCTCTGCTCTGTCCATCTCCCTGTATCCCACCTGTCACAATGCGAGCTCTGCTCTGTCCATCTCCCCGTATTCCACCTGTCACAATGCTAGCTCTGCTCTGTCCATCTCCCTGGTCCACCTGTCACAATGCTAGCTCTGCTCTGTCCATCTCCCTGTATTTCACCTGTCACAATGCTAGCTCTGCTCTGTCCATCTCCTTGTATTTCACCTGTCACAATGCTAGCTCTGCTCTGTCCATCTCCCTGTATTTCACCTGTCACAATGCTAGCTCTGCTCTGTCAATCTCCCTTTACTCCAACTGTCACAATGCTAGCTCTGCTCTGTCCATCTCCCTGGTCCACCTGTCACAATGCTAGCTCTGCACTGTTCATCTCCCTATATTCCACCTGTCACAATGCTAGTTCTGCTCTGTCCATTCCCTGTACTCCACCTGTCACAATGCTAGCTCTGCTCTGTCCATCTCCCTGTACTCCAACTGTCACAATGCTAGCTCTGCTCTGTCCATCTCCCTGCTCCACCTGTCACAATGCTAGCTTTGCTCTGTCCATCTCCCTGGTCTCCACCATGTCACAGTGTTAGCTCTGCTCTGTCTCTCTCCCCGGTCCACCTGTCACAGTGCTAGCTCTGCTCTGTCCATCTCCCTTTACTCCGCCTGTCACAACGCTAGCTCTGCTCTGTCCATCTCCCTGTATTCCACCTGTCACAATGTTAGCTCTGCTCTGTCCATCTCCCTGGTTTCCACTTGTCACAATCCTAGCTTTGCTCTGTCCATCTCCCTGTACTCCACCTGTCACAATGCTAGCTCTGCTCTGTCCATCTCCCTGGTCCACCTGTCACAATGTTAGCTCTGCTCTGTCCATCTCCCTGTATTCCACCTGTTACAATGCTAGCTCTGCTCTGTCCATCTCCCTGTACTCCACCTGTCACAATGCTAGTTCTGCTCTGTCCATCTCCCTGGTCCACCTGTCACAATGCTAGCTCTGCTCTGTCCATCTCCCTGTACTCCACCTGTTACAATGCTAGCTCTGCTCTGTCCATCTCCCTGTACTCCACCTGTCACAATGCTTGCTCTGCTCTGTCCATCTCCCTGTATCCCACCTGTCACAATGCTAGCTCTGCTCTGTCCATCTCCCTGTACTCCACCTGTCACAATGCTAGCTCTGCTCTGTCCATCTCCCTTTACTCCTCCTATCACAATGCTAGCTCTGCTCTGTCCATCTCCCTGTACTCCACCTGTCACAATGCTAGCTCTGCTCTGTCCATCTCCTGTACTCCACCTGTCACAATGCTAGCTCTGCTCTGTCCATCTCCCTGTACTCCACCTGTCACAATGTTAGCTCTGCTCTGTCCATCTCCCTGGTCCACCTGTCACAATGCTAGCTCTGCTCTGTCCATCTCCCTGTATTCCACCTGTTACAATGCCAGCCCTGCTCTGTCCATCTCCCTGTATTCCACCTGTCACAATGCTAGCTCTGCTCTGTCCATCTCCCTTTACTCCACCTATCACAATGCTAGCTCTGTTCATCTCCTTGTCCATCTCCCTGGTCCACCTGTTACAATGCTAGCTCTGCTTTGTCCATCTCCCTGTACTCCACCTGTCACAATGCTAGCTCTGCTCTGTCCATCTCCCTTTACTCCACCTGTTACAATGCTAGCTCCGCTCTGTCCATCTCCCTGTACTCCACCTGTCACAATGCTAGCTCTGCTCTGTCCACCTCCCTGTACCCCACCTGTCACAATGCTAGCTCTGCTCTGTCCATCTCCCTTTACTCCAACTGTCACAATGCTTGCTCTGCTCTGTCCATCTCCCTGGTCCACCTGTCACAATGCCAGCTCTGCTCTGTCCATCTCCCTGTACTCCACCTGTCACAATGCTAGCACTGCTCTGTCCATCTCCCTTTACTCCACCTGTTACAATGCTAGCTCCGCTCTGTCCATCTCAATGCACTCCACCTGTCACAATGCTAGCTCTGCTTTGTCCATCTCCCTGTACTCCACCTGTCACAATGCTAGCTCTGCCCTGTCCATCTCCCTGTACTCCAAATGTCACAATGCTAGTTCTGCTCTGTCCATCTCCCTGTACTCCAAATGTCACAATGCTAGCTCTGCTCTGTCCATCTCCCTGTACTCCACCTGTCACAATGCTAGCTCTGCTCTGTCCATCTCCCTGTACTCCACCTGTCACAATGCTAGCTCTGCTCTGTCCATCTCCCTGTACTCCACCTGTCACAATGCTAGGTTTGCTCTGTCCATCTCCCTGTACTCCACCTGTCACAATGCTAGTTCTGCTCTGTCCATCTCCCTGGTCCACCTGTCACAATGCTAGCTCTGCTCTGTCCATCTCCCTGTATTCCACCTGTCACAATGCTAGCTCTGCTCTGTCCATCTCCCTGTACTCCACCTGTCACAATGCTAGCTCTGCTCTGTCCATCTCCCTGTACTCCACCTGTCACAATGCTAGCTCTGCTCTGTCCATCTCCCTGTACTCCACCTGTCACAATGCTAGTTCTGCTCTGTCCATTTCCATGTATTCCACCTGTCACAATGCTAGCTCTGCTCTGTCCATCTCCCTGTATTCCACCTGTCACAATGCTAGTTCTGCTCTGCCCATTTCCATGTATTCCACCTGTCACAATGCTAGCTCTGCTCTGTCCATCTCCCTGTATTTCACCTGTCACAATGCTAGCTCTGCTCTGTCCATCTCCCTGTATTCCACCTGTCACAATGCTAGTTCTGCTCTGTCCATCTCCCTGTATCCCACCTGTCACAATGCTAGCTCTGCTCCGTCCATCTCCCTGAACTCCACCTGTCACAATGCTAGCTCTGCTCTGTCCATCTCCCTGTATTCCACCTGTCACAATGTTAGCTACACTTTGTACATCTCTAATATCCATCACAACGCAATGTGTACTCACTCGTTCCGATTGTTTGTCCAGAGTTGCATCAACATGAACTGCTGGTGAGGGTCTGTAACGCCGCTCAAAAAATAGGGTAATGTGTCTGGCACCGTGCCACACACTTCGGCAGGGAACCAAGTTTTGAGCGCCATGTCCTGTCCCAACTGCAAAACAGCACAGCAAACAACAGGTTCTCGATGCAGCTGGACTTTCGGGATGACTGAGAGAAAAGCAGGGGGAACATCATCTTCTTAACAAATAAACTATACATTCAAAGAAGACACGAAAAGAACAATGTTATAAAAACAATAAACAATGTCCGAATAGCGCACTACTAAGTATACTGACTATGAGAACGATGAAGGCTATGAACACTCGTTATTCAGGGAACTTGTATGTCTCCAAAGTGCAGGTCTGACCTCAATTAACACTTGCAATGATGAATGTGGTGTGCCTTCACAAAACAGAATATCCAGGTATATCTAACACACAAGCCAACATAATGTATACATTTATGCACAGGCATACATACAGCCACACACAAAGACGCGCGCGCGCACACACACACACACACACACACACACTCACACACACGTTCTCATCAGTGCATAATGCACACACACACACACACGTACGCACACACGCGCGTGCGCACCCACACCCACACCCACACCCACACACACACACACATTCACATATTAACTACAGCTCAAAATATACATTGTCAAGGCAGTCACCAGTGGGGGTACCAAAAACCCCTCCAGTCAAAGAACCCCACATGCGGCTGAAAGTACGATTTGGAACGTCGCTTGGGCTGATTCCAGAAAAGAGCGTGAAGATGTCTGCCCAAGTTTCCTGCCAGCACTGACGCTTCTCGTTGGTTGGGGTGAAGCTGATCCCGGACTGACCTCTCGGCTGCAGGTTCTCGTGGCTGATGAAAGAGATATTCTTGTTCTCCACCAGCTCGGCAAACACCAAGGCGTTATAAAGGTATCTTTTTGCATGCAGGGAAGGATCTTTGACTGGCGAAATTTTGCTAATAACAACTTTCATTTTCTGATGCTTAGACTGTAACTTGCGCACGGCAGCAACAATAGCTTCACTGGCAGCCTGAGGGGTCTTGTTTCTCAGGGTGTTGATGCCACAGTGCAACACGACAGCATCGAGTTCTTGGTAAGCGTTTATAGCAGATCTAGCAGCTCTTTCAATATCATCCATGGACGGGCATTTACGTTTGATGACACGAAGTCCACAGGAAAGACCAAGCCTACGTGCCTGCACCCCATTCAGTACAGAATCGTGCAGGATGGCAATACCAGGAAGATCTTTTTTTCTGTCTGGAGGTACTTTTCAGACTTTGATCCAGCATTTCGAACTTCAGTAATGACTTTTTTCTTTTTTTTTGAGAGGATGACGCCGACGGCATAACGTCATCGGAAGTATCTGCATCAGAAACCGCGTTCTTTTCCCTCACCGCAGGCAAGTGGGTGGTTTTTTGCTTCTTTGCTCTCTTTCGGTCCTCTATTATTGGCATTTCAGGTAAGTCTTTATTCAATGGAAGGGTAACACTACCAAATGTTTTAACAGCATCAGAGTAGAGCATATTCTTCTGAACGGGCTGCACTATTTTTACCGCCCCTTTCCCTTCCAACACAGTATCTTTTCTCAGATTCACAATAATATTGGAAAGGCGAGCTATTGTTGTTTCCAATGCTTTGACTCGATCGCATAAAGTGTCAATGGTTGTACTTACGAATGACGGATTTTTACAAATCGAATCAGCGCCAGTGTCAGTGCCGGGTCGAGTAGGGAGCATGCCGTTAGAAACTTCGTCCAGTTCTAACACTTCAGTAGAGGTCGAAGCATCCTTCTTCCCATTCTTGATTTGAAGCTTTGTCTTCTCCTTGTTCATTGAACATGTGTCTGCAGGAGTCTTAGCTGACGTTCCTCACATAGGTTGGAACCTAGTCTTGGTCATTTTCTTTCCATTAGAGAACACACTGTCCCAGAAGAAGATGAGCCAGTTGTTGACGTCGACATATTGCGCAGAAATCCGCACGCGAGCGCGCGAGCGCGCGCGCGCTTGTGTGTGTGTGTGTGTGTGTGTGTGTGTGTGTGTGTGTGTGTGTGTGTGTGTGTGTGTGTGTGTGTGAAATCAAGTCAAAATTATTGTTACTGACGGATAATGAATAAGCTTCACGGTTTGTTTTAATCCTGGCCTCAGACAAAAGGAAATGTCAATTACAATGATAAAGAAAATGGGAAGAGAAAAAATACGAAAGAACGTATATGAAGAATTATAAAATAATGAGAACACTGAAAACATCTAATAAGTATCACATACCAATGAGTACATACTTCATTTCATATTCTGATATGTATAGCATATCAAAAAGCAAGCGCGCGCACGCGCGCGCGCGCATGTGTGTGTGTGTGTATGTGTTTGTGTGTGTAACCAGTTTCGGTCAACATACCGTTATCACGAGCCCAGGAGTCCCTTCAGCATGATGAGGTGTGAAGGTGAAGACTTCGATGCACTGACTACCGTTCTTGAATGAGACGATGATTTTGCCAGCGAGCGTTCTTTCCTTGCACAAAAAGTCGTCTATGACCGGGTCACTTGTGTTCCATATTTCGCCGCCTTCCTGTAAAGCAGCACAACAGATGTGTATGACAAACTTTAAACATCGTCCTTTCATATTCAGTTTCATTAGCATAGATTTCAATGTTCAAATATGACACTGTCGTAATTTGTTTTTAAACAGTACATCGCACACACCCTCCCTGTCCAAGTGAGGAGTCCTGTACTCTCTGTCTGTGTCTGTGTCTGTGTCTGTCTCTCTCTCTCTCTCTCCTCTCTCTCTCTCTCTCTCTCTCTCTCTCTCTCCTCTCCTCCTCTCTCTCTCTCTCTCTCTCTCTTAAGTATAATGATGAAAACGAGGATAATGAAAATGACAGTCACTGAAGTAAGCTGTGCCACTGATTACTTGTCAGTCCATGGCGATATCTATGTAGTCGGGTGTAGTGATCTGAGCAGCAGAACTTAAGATGTTAGTTTTCACTGCGTGCATTTGATAGTGTCACCTATCACCTATTACCTATCCCGGAGTCTTGAAGACCATTGCGGCGCCACACAAGACTTCGCAACCAGCTCCCTCCACTCATCCCGGTTCTCACACGCTCATCGGTAGTGCAGTTGCTGAGATTAAGGCCAGTTCATTCACTGATGTCGTCCTCTGATTTATTTCTCTGTCTTCCTCTCCTTCCGTCTCCTCGCACTGTTCCTTGTACAGTGGTTTTGACAAGTCCTGTTGATCTTGATGCATGAGCATACCATCTCATTTTCCTGCTTTTCACTGTGGACAACCGGTCTTCATATGGTCCAATAGCTTGCCTTACTCTGGTCGGGACCTCCAAGTTGGTAATGTGGTCTTTGTGTGACATGCCAAGGATCTTGCAGAAGCATCTCATCTCTAATGACTGAATCCCTCTCTCAAGTTCAGCTGTCAGACTCCACGTCCTTAGAGGCACAGAGAAACATGGAACTGACCAAGGAGTGCATCAGTCTGATCTTGAACTGATTGTGATGTTTTGTCATTACCTGTGGGTCTTAGTCTGGCTATCGTTGCAGTTGTTTGTGCATCTCTGGAGAGCATTTCAGCTTTTGATCTCTCATCTAAAACAATTGCCCTGAGGTACTTGAATTCTGAATAGTCGCTAGCTGATCTCCTTTGATAGTTATGTTAGCGTTGATGCCGTTGGTGCTGTTGGTCATAAGTTTTGTCTTTTCGGCGCTGATCTCCATGCCGTATGCGACACAACATTTATCAAGGCGCTCTGCTAGGTTGACTAGTTCCTGCTCTAATCCTGCCCCTCCGTCGATGTCATCAGCAAAACGTAGGCTTGTTACTATCCTGCCACCAATGTTTTGAGCCTCGATGTCCCTCCAGTGCGTCAGTCATAATTCTCTCCAGGTAAATGTTAAAAAGAGTGGGTGAGAATACACAGCCTTGCCTCACTCGTACAGTTGTTTTAAACCAGTCTCCTATGGTGCCAGTGAGCAAGACTGCGCTGTGGCCTTATTGTAGAGGTATTCTATGGTCCTGATCAGGTTGGTGTTGATGTTGTACAGTCTCATGTTTGCCCATAAGGCTACATGCCACATCCTGTCGAATGCCTTTTCAAAATCGAAAAATATGTATGCATATCCTGGTGGTGCTGATGATGTCTCTCACACATTATCCTCAAGTTAAAATCTGTTCGGTGTACCGTGACCTGCTCTATACCCAGCCTGTCCCTCAGCAATGATTTTTTTCTGCTTGCGACTCAGTCTGTTGAAAAGATCTTCAGCACCACCTCGCTCGGGTGACCGATCAGACCAATGATCCGGCATTATTTTCTTGGGAGAGAGTGACGATCAGGGATTGGGCCTAAGGTGCTGGCCGCTCACCAATTCGCCAGATCTTCTTATAAACGACTGTAAGGGCACTGATCATGGCATCTCCTCCTTCCTTCACTAACTCTGCTGGTATGCTGTCCATCCCCGCTGATTTGCTCAGGTTCAAGACTTGGGTTACTGCCTCTGCTTCTTCATGCAGTATGGGGAAGTTTTCAGTCTGTTACTGGGGAACATTCAGCACTTGTGGTCTCATGTTGTAATGAAGTTGTATAATTCGGAGCAGTATTCTGTCCAATACTTGAGAATGGCCCTGACTTGTACTGTATGGTGGAAAATCGTCCTTGCTTAGAGATTGTCAAGTCGTTTACAGGTTGGCATGTTTTCCACTGTTGTTCTTCTGTAGGGTGTCCTCAGTGTCCCTTTGGCACTGCTCCTCTTTCCATGCCCCCATTGCTTTCTCCATGTTTTCCTTTATCTCCTGCTAACTGCTTTATACTGTTTTGCTCCATCTGCTTCAGTTTTTTTGTTCTTCAGTTATCTCCTCTTGTCATATAAATCAAGAATGTCTGCTGTGGGCCCAACACTTTTTTGACAGGGTGATGTTTGCCAACACTCAATGCCCATCTGCAGTTCGTTGTCCTGACCGTTGTTTATCTTGCCTGAAGAAGACCTCAGAGGTCAACCCGCGTCTTGTTTTGTCTTGTGCCTCTTATGTCTACGTTTATTGGCGGAGCCTGAAAACACTTTGAAAATGGGTTTACATTTCCGCCTGCAGTCGCCTCACGTTGCAAGGACGAAACGTGTGTGTGTGTGTGTGTGTGTGTGTGTGTGTGTGTGTGTGTGTGTGTGTGTGTGTGTTGTGTGTGGGGCGCGCGCGCGCGTGTGTGCGTGCGTGCGTGCATGCGCGCGCGAGTGGGTGTGTGTGTGTGCGTGCACACGTGCATGCGCATGTGCGGGCTGATGTGCGTGTGTGTGGCTGTCTGTCTGTGTGTCTTTGTTTCTATGTGTGTGCATAGAGAATATTGCATTTTGTTTAATTACTCTGTACTTACGTTGTTGGTAATTAGCTGGAATAGGACCGAATAAATCTTCATGTCATCCAGTCTTCTTCCATAAATTCTGCCTTTTACATCTGTTACAAAGTATTTCCACGACCGTTCGGGTCCCCATTGATGGCATCAATACCCAGGCGGACCCCACGGATTAAGAGATACATAGGATAAATGTAACACACGGTCTTATTTACGAGGATAACAGATAAACGCTTTTTCACATCCAGTCTTCACCCAGAGTGGGGACTACAGTATGCAGTGAAAAGAAATTATGTATGCACCAGAAAAAAAAATGCAATGATGATGGAATATCAAATAAAATAAAAAGAGGAAAGAAAGAAAAAAAATGAGGGGGGGGGGGGGGGGGGGGGGTTGGATCGCACACATCCAGTCCTCGCCCTGAGTAGGGACTTACAATATGCAGTGAAATGAAATAATGTATGAACCCAAAACAAATTTGGTCATGCAACGATGGAATATAATGGAAGAGCAAATAACATGAAAAAGGAGAGAAAGAAGAAAAAAATGAGGGAGGGGGAGACGTGGGGTGGGCTGGGGGAGGGGGAGCATACAGAAAGATACTAAAATAGACAACAGTTAGCATGCATAAAACAAACAATCAAATGAATAAGATAAAGTATCCACATAATTTGGAACACACACACACACACACACACACACACACACTCACACACACACACACACACACACACACACTCACACACACACACACACACACACACACACACACACACACACACACACACACACACACACAGGGGGTGTGGGATGGAGAGAAAATATGGGGGAAGTAAGGGAGCGGGAGAATAGGAGAAATGGGAAGAAGTCGCAAAGCACAAAGTGCAATCATTTTCATACGGCAATGAAAATACGCAAAAAATATAATGTAATATAGTGACATGCAAGTAAGAGGGGGAGGGGAGAGAGAGAGAGAGGAGAGAGAGAGAGAGAGAGAGAGAGAGAGAGAGAGAGAGGAGAGAGAGAGAGAGAGAGAGACGGATACGGATGTTTAATTGATACAGGCCATGGCTCCAAATGAGAGGGAGAGAGAGGATGAAAGGGGACCAGGAAGGAAGAGGGAGAACATGAAAAATGGGAAGAAGTAACAAAGTATAAAATGTTATCATTTTTTATACGGCATGAAAATACTTTAAATATGCAATGTAACATCCTGACATGCAACCAAAAATAAAGAGAGAGAGAGAGAGAGAGAGAGAGAGAGAGAGAGAGAGAGAGAGAGAGAGAGAGAGAGAGGACCAAGAGAAGGAAGAGGAAGACGATAAAGAGGAGGATGGGAGAGGGAGAAGATGAGATATGGAAAGAAGTAACAATGCTCAAAATGTAATTTTTTATGTGATATGAACATATGTATAAGGTATAATGTAACATAGTGACATGCATTAGAGAGAGAGAGAGAGAGAGAGAGAGAGAGAGAGAGAGAGAGAGAGAGAGAGAGAGAGAGAGAGAGAGAAGACAGAGACAAACACACACACACACACACACACACACACACACACACACACACACACACACAGAGAGAGAGAGAGATAGAGAGAGAGAGAGAGAGAGAGAGGAGAGAGAGAGAGAGAGAGAGAGAGAGAGAGAGAGAGAGAGAGAGAGAGAGAGAGATTGAACAAAAAAAAATAGACAGAGAAAGAATTGAAATTGCAGCACAATTGAAGCACGTAAGAAAAAGAGAATGAACGAAAACAAATCGGAAAGAACTGATTTCAAAATTATGAGAAAAAAACTGCACATCAAACTAGTTATGAAAAACATCATGCTCAGGAGATGACACAAAGAGAGTACGTACAGGGTCGCCCTTGCGGAGAGAGAGAGAGAGAGAGAGAGAGAGAGAGAGAGAGGGGAGAGAGAGAGAGAGAGAGAGAGAGAGAGAGAGAGAGAGATTGATAATGAGAAGGACAACAATAACAATTACGACAATTTATTCACGAAAAGGCCACAGCCCCACTTGAAGGGAATAAATACCTATCAGCATATTTCAACTGTGTATTTTACCACAAACATATAAACATCTACAACTTACTCTTTTACTTATTGTGACGGACCGTTTCCCGTCCAGTCACAAATTTTCATGCAACCGTGCTAACCGGAAGGTAGTCGTCCGGAAGCCGGTTGAAAAGTTTACCTGACTGCTGCTCACCTGCGCTCTGTTTAAGCCGGGTGAGCTGAAACGGTTAGGCAGTCTCTGCAGTGATTCCGGCAACGCAGCTACCCAGAAAACGAAGAGGGACTTCCGTTTGTTTTTGGTGGCAGTCGGGGATTTATCATTCAATATCTATTTATTAGCAAACCGAAACCGTATTCCCGTTTAGGAGCGACTGAAACTTCCTCAGCGCACTGTGAAGGCTTTGTTTAGAAAAGAAAAGTATTGTTGTGTTCTGTTATCGTATGACTTGATAGGGTAACAAAACGAAATTATTTCGGAAAACATGAATAGTTGAAGTGAGTGTTAAAGGAAGTGGTCTTCAGGGGAAAAAAGATTTTGTTTATTCTGTGACTTAACTAGTTATGAACTTCATGATGAAAAGGTGATTATTCCAATGTGGTTTATTAGCTAGGCTTTGCGAGAAGAGGGAGAGTTTTGATGCTATGGATAATAAGCTCCCAAAGCGGGCGACATAGATATATGCTGGTTTTAATTTTTGATGTGGATGAGTATTTAACTCACTCTTGATATGAATATTGAATAGTTGTGTGTTGGTAAACAAGTGTGTGTGGAAATCTTTCCCTTACATATATTGAAGTAGATGAATCTTTTGACAAAAGAAACCTTCTAAAATCTGGTGATTATATGAAATGAAATGAACAGTCTTGTCATGTTACAAGAAAAAGAAATGAACATTTTTGTCGTGACGAAGACATTCATAATTTGAAAATTAATCATTAATTGTGTGCAATGATTGTATTCATGGTTTATTGAAGAGGGTCTAGGTTGGAATCCTTCCCGCAATTTGGAAAACTAGATTTCAAAAGGTTTATATTGAAATCCTTTCCTGTGTAGTGTTGTGATTCCGGAAAAGGGAATGTTGTAGTGTTATGATTCCGGAAACGGGAATGTTGCAGTGTTGAAGAAAGAATATGCTGATGTTTGTCCCAAGTTCTAGTGGAATGTGATGTGGCTAATGAATATGAATGTAGTCGCGATTGAAATGAATAGTAGCCATGATAATCAAGGTAGTTAACCAGTTCCCCCAGGTAGAAGTGTACCCTGGTCTGAACGGGACTGGCTGCCACTTTCTGAGGGTCGGGGCCGTAGCTGTGTTCTACCCCCTTGTTCGCCTTGTGTCGGCGTGGAGAAGTCGGCCTGAGTGCCGACAAGTACCCTACCTGCCATTGCGCCCGGGACCGACTACCCTCTGAGCCAGTTGGGCCGGAGACGCCGCTGCTGCTAAGACAGAGCGACGCTCCCGAGATTTGATCCAGTGACCTGTTGGCTAGGCCGTCGCTGCGTTTTGTTTGTTGTGTGAGCCACAGCTCCTGTGTGAGACTGTCGCCTTGTCAGCAGAGACGCCGTCAGTGTGATAGTGATTTCGAGCCACAGCTCTGTGGTGTTCTATTAGTCCTGTGTCGGACTTGACTCTGTAGACGTCGTCTTTATCGTCTTCGTCGTCTTCATCCTCTTCGTCGTCTTCGTCGTCTTTAGCATCCTTCTCGTCATCGTTGGAACCCTGCGCCGTTCAGAGAACTGTGTTGAACCGGACGCGGCCAGCACCAGCAGCGCTAGTAGATAGCCAATTATATTTAGATATAGTTTTGTGTGTACGCCTTAAGCCAATTATATTGAGATATAGTTTTGTGTGTACGCCTTATGGTTGGCGTGCCGACCTATTGATGAACTTATACTTATTATATATGTTTGTCTGATGGCTCGGGCAGCATAAAACAAAAAGAAGTGTTGTTCTGTTGCCTGGCTGTCAATGTTCGGGTGAGTGTGTGTGTGTGTGTGTGTGTGTGTGTGTGTGTGTGTGTGTGTATGTGTATGTGTGTGTGTGTGTGTGTGTGTGTGTGTGTGTGTGTGTGTGTGTGAATTAGAAAAGTCGTGCATGCATCCATAATTTCTGTGTGAGAGTCAGACACCCACACACGACCCATTCCATCCGTAACATTATGTCAAATCACTCCTCCTTTGAATGACTTGTATAGATGCAAATCAAGATTCCTTGAAACATTTTCATTTCTTGATGACAGAAGACAGACTAACTTGAAAAGTGATGGACGTCGATAATACTTTAACGGACGAATTAACTTGTAGATATGTCGGCACACGGCATAAGAATACAAACTGAAGTTCTTCGCGATCAGATTTACACAACGGACACAACAAATCCTCTTCTGTCTTTACATTATATCTCTGACAATGCACAGCAATATCCAAAACACCACACATGTATTTTTGTCAGTTCAGATCGACAACTCTATTCACGTTCACGAACAGATATGCGTCTGCTTCTGCTAAATGACTGCTGTTCAGCAATCTGTATGATAAAAAGCGTTCGCTGTTTTGAATCTGGCTATCCTAGTCCTGCCAACTACAATTATCATTCGTTGCTTAAAACAAGCCAAGAAACTACTGACACAGCCAACCCCTTATTCCAACCATGCAAACGAAAAACCATCATTACAGTAACATTTAAGAAGCCTTGATGCCCACGTGATTTTGGAGAGAGAGAGAGAGAGAGAGAGAGAGAGAGAGAGAGAGAGAGAGAGAGAGAGAGAGAGCAGAACAGAACAGAATGTTATTTTTAGGGATACGGATGAATATCAATGAATGAGAGTGTTGGAAGAACAGAGCATCAAACAACAACGACCAACTCCAAGGACAAACATAGTGACAGTCCTGTAAAAAGAGCATTCCTTCTTCACGATTTCTTACTTTAGAATAGCAACAATCACTTCATCAGACACAGATTCATGCTTCACAATGTCTTACCGGTTTTGATCAAAATACACTGTTGCGGCATCGTACCAACACGGGTACTGTATTTTAAATTTGACCAGCGTATTATCGAAATTTGTCACATGAGGATCTCCAGTGATGGTACATCTTTTGTCTTCTGAAAAGAAAAAAAAATTCCATGGTGTCCATTTGTTCGAAACGTTTATACTGAAAACGATTACTTACTCTCTCTCCTCTCTCTCCTTCTCTCTCTCTCTCTCTCTCTCTCTCTCTCTCTCTCTCTCTCTCTCTCTCTCTCTCTCTCTCTCTCTTCGATATTCTCTTTTAGATATATTGTCTATTGTATTTTAGAAGGACCCATAGCCTGCAATAAATGCCCACCTTCGTGTTTGTATTTCTTATACGACATCTTATGCCTGGAATAGGACACGGGCTGTAGCGTTACTGACAACAATGGCAACAGAAAGACACGAATCGAACAAGACAAAAGCAACGCGTACATAGTGCATATTACTGTTTTTAGTACGTTCGTTTTTCTCTCCTTTCGGCAGATATATGTTCTTCAGACGTCAAAAACAAGCGACAGATGAAAAAAGCATCAGACAATGATCCCCATGTCGAAACCAGTGTGAGAGAGACGTTGTATGAAAGAGGAAATCAGAAGCAAAAACACACACAGAGGGAGGGAGGGGAGAGAGAGAGAGAGAGAGAGAGAGAGAGAGAGGAGAGAGAGAGAGAGAGAGAGAGAGAGAGAGAGAGAGATTGAGGGGGCAGACAGACAGACAGAGAAAGAGTGAGAGAGACAGAGGTGCATAGTGAAGGGAGGGGTAACGGGTAGGGGTAAAACTTAGCTTGATTCGTCTATCAGTGAAGTGACATTTAGTGGGGATGAGACTTTTTGACAGAGGGAGGGAGGGGTTCGTGGGCAGCAGGTGTAAACATGGACGAAAGACAACATTGAGCAATGTGTCGGAAAGCTCCCAGAAACAAGTCATTTATGTCCAGAGAAGAAAGTAACACACAATTCTATAACCAGAAATACAACATAGCAACATTCATGTGTGTATATTGATGACCTTGCAGTCCTATTCACGTCCATGATCAATATCTCGCTATCATCGGCTGTCGTTAATGACTTCCTTAAACTGGCTTCTGTCATCCCCTTCTGGAAAAGGCAAACTTACATTCAAACAATCTATAAAAAAAATTAAAAAAACAGGAAAAAAAAAAAAAAAAACTGTATCGACTCGTGTCCAATCTTTCCCTTCATTTCCAAAGTCTTCGACAACATTGTCCTCAAATAACTACAGACCTGTCTGACAATAACCACTTGAAATCCACAGCCAACATATAGAGCGGATCACAGTGTCTGAGACATCCATTCTTTCTCTCACCAATATATTCCTCACAAATATGAACAATAGAATTTTATCGGTTTCAGCAATTTTAAACTTATTTGCAGCCTTGGACACCTTCACCATGATATGTTTTATTAAACGTTTATCCACAACGTCCGGCATTCAGAAAGCGGCTCTCGACTGGTTTACAAGCTTACCTCTCAAATCAGAAGGAATTTACCGGCATCCTTCTCTCACAGCTTGACCCTCTTCTTTTGGTGTGCCCCAGGGGTCTGTGCTAGGCTCTATCCTTCTAATTGTACACGCAACTACTGTCTTCCATCACTGAGAATCATAATTTCATCTTTGAAGAAAAATGTGCTAATGACACCGAAATTCAAAAAGCTGCTTTCCCCCAGAATTCCTGTGTTTCGAAAGAAATGCAATCATGCACTTGTGACGCCAGAAATGGAATGAATGTGAAGATATATAACTAAATGTATATAAAACGGAACTGTTGACTACAGTGGCAGTTTCTTTGTTAATCAACGAAAACAATATGCGGTCTTGGCCTCAAGTTCAGTCACTTTTAAGCGTCTGTAAAATACCTTGTCAATCATCTTCATGAAACACTATCCATGGATACACAGATATTCTCTCATTGTCGCACTTCACACTTCCATGTCCTGCTATCATAATTTACCTTTCAGAAGAAAGGAGACCACAGCTAGTTTCATTTTTGGTCCTGTCTAGATTACACTACTGTAATAGTATTCTTCCATGGTCTGCCTTTTTTAATCTCTAATCGTGTCGCACAACAGTGCTGCCTAGACTTGTCCTTGAAAAAAATGAAACGTGACCATACTACTCTACAAGAATAAAGGTATGGTTAATGGATCGAACAGATGACTGGATCGATTTGGCTGATCACACTATGCAATGTCAAAGCAGAATGGAGGAAGCTTGTCCCCTCTAACACTCGAAAGCATGCCAGTCCACAAGGACAGTTGTAGGTTAATCAGCCTATAATTCATGAAATTGCTCTCGATTTCTGCGAAGAAGAGAAATGAAATCCTAAAGGCAATACCTGGGGCGGCTAGAAAGAGTCCCACGTGAATTTTGTTGAAGAGAAATAAAAGTAAACTTCACAAGTAATAACTTTCCCAGCATAGTGAAGTGTCCATTGGCGACGTGGAGAAGACATCCACTCAAATCCAAACACGCTTTGAGACACCCACCATCCAGGACCTACAGGTTCGAATACCGCAACGCCAAACATTTCTTACAGCATAAGGGGATCTAAAAATATGAACCGGATTCTTTAACTATTGTGGAATTTTGAAAAAAAAAAATCCGTCTGTCACTTACACTGTTATGGTTTAAAAAACGCATTCTTAAATCAGAGTAGTTGCAAAGACAGTAAAGGCATGTGAGCTGTGTAGTTTGTTTATTGCACTGACCCATTGATTACAGTATAGATATGCCATGCTAGCCAATCTGTGAGTGGGGATAGTCTACAAACGTCACCTGCTATGTACCTGACTGCTGACAAAACTGGACATTTGTATAGCTTCCCATAAGATTGTAGGTTTTTCTTCTCTTTTTGTCTTTCAATCTTTTATTTTTCCACATTTAAGAAACAAACTAACATTTGTTTTTCTTTTTGCTGAGGGCGGGCCCTCCATCCTCGTCTTTCCCCCAACCTTTTCAATAAGTAACCACAGCTCTCACGCATCATGCAAGTCTGTATGTTCTATTGCTAATGGTGGACTCTCTGGTAGACGTTTGCATGTTCTATTGCTAATGGTGGACTCTGGTAGACGTCTGTATGTTCTAT
>JAFLJL010018149.1:236414-248914 GCA_018398815.1 Conus ventricosus
CTTAACTAATGGCAGTATACCTTTAAATGGTCTGACTTGCTGCTTAATGGTGTAACTTACTTTCAGTGTTATCCGATGTTCATCATCTCATGTTCATGGTCTGGATTCTTCTCCCCATACCTGCTGTGAAGGTTCATGTCTTGCAAGCATACATGAAGATGAAGTAGGCCTTTACACATGTGTACGCTGGATCCCTGTTCTTGCGTTTATGCCAATGTCATTGTTCTGTCCATACAGTTTTAATGTGGACAAGGTTGACATCGCCGTGGCTGCCTGTAAACACCCTGGCTTCTGTCCATGAACAGTTATGTCGCTACTGATGATGGTGCTGTGCCTTGTCACCAGTGTGGTCGTATTTGAGCTGATGGCCATTCCATGATGTTATAACCAGTGTTCGATAACCTTGGCTAGGTCTTGTTCTCTACCTGCCAAGCCATCAATGTCATCTGCACATCGAAGGTTTGTGATGACTCCCCACCCCCACCCCCACTAGCGCCGACTGTGCTTTCCTGACCTTCAGTTGCATCATGCTTAGTGCATTTCAGGAATATGTTGAAAACTATGGAAGGCAGATTGCAGTCATGACGAACTCCAGCTGAAATGTGTAACTGGTCTCCTGAAGCACCTGGTATAAACACAGCTGTAGTCGATCTCCAGTAAAGTTGCTGGACGGTATTGATTACCTTTTTCCCTGACGCTGGATTTCTTCTTTTTTTTCCCTTTTCGTTTTTTTTTTTCAAAATCAGAATCAGATTGTGGAATCTTGAAACTTTCTGACATGAAAAAAATAAACATTTCTCAATAAAAAAACTATTGAATTAATTACTGGAAAAACTGAATGATTAAAAATAAAACTGTAAAGACACAAATTTTTACCACAGTAGCATGTCATTACTTCCCCCCCCCCCCCAAAGTCTGATTTTAAAACAAAATAATTTGAAAGTACCTTGTTTAAAACAATGCCCATTACTTTATGGAAAAAAAGTACAACCTATTTTAAAGTAGATTTCAAACCACACATGAAAATGTTCTCAAACACGCGGGAGAGAGAGAGAGAGAGAGAGAGAGAGAGAGAGAGAGAGAGAGAGAGAGAGATTCCATCAAAGTTAAAAAAAGTATTGCACCAAAGGCACTCAGCTCAAACATAGTACCAATAATGCTGCAGGCATAGACACTTTGGCTCTTACCTCAGTGAAGGCTGGAGAAGGCAAAGATCTGCAGGCAATCTGAATGTGCGGGTGACAAACCCTCGGAAATTATAGGAACACGTCACGCGATAGCCACGCGCAGGATTCCTGAATGGGTGTGGCTTAATGATGACTGACTCAAAGGCAAGTTCGTTTACTTTTCATGGTCGATAGGACTGTTTCGCCATCTGAAGATACAGTCACCACGTAGAAGTGAGTGAGGTGGATACTGGGGACATTGAAGGGTGAAATCAAGATTGATGTGGGCTGAAATTTGTTGAAAGGTGAGCTGATTTATTTCTATTTTTCGCACTGGGTGTCTATCATTTGATGAATCTGGTACTGGCTGATGGGCTCAAACTGATTCTATCTCACTGCTATCCACGTCCACTTCATATTAGTCCCCAACCATTTCCAATCACCCACACACACTTTGCTTCCTCACCCCCAGTTTTTTCCCCCCCTCACCTCTCCTGATCCGCTTCCCCACCCCACGCCCCTCCTCCCACTTACTCATTTTCCATCTGTCACTCACACGCTCTCCGAGTTGTACCGCTACAGCAAACAACCATCTCCCACCCTCGTCAGCACCTCCCTCTCCTGCCCTTCCCCCATCCTTCTTTCCTAGCCTCCCCCCACCCCACCCCTTTCCTCTACGCCATCTGGTCATCCCCATGCCCAATCATCACCCTGTCTACCTCCTCCCCATAGTTTCTACGATCTCTATCACCCACTCTCTTTCCGTTCTCTACCTTAGCCGCCCCTTTGACAACTCCCCCACACACACACGCACACACACCCTATCCCGCCGCCTTTCTCCTTCTAGACCTTGTTTCCCATCTTACATTATACATGCTTCTGTTGAGCCATCTGTGGCCAACGAGTCCCAACGTTTGTCGTCCATCTCTCTCTCCCCTCCCCGTCTCCCCCCCCCACCCCCCCCCCCCCCCCCTCAACATTGCCTTTCTGCCCCTCTCGCCTTCCCCCTCCCCCAAGTAGTAGGTGACGTGTGATTGTGTACACGTGGCTTTGCTTCCGTGATGCTGGGCAGTTAGTGAAACAGCTTTTTGTGCTTTTACCAATGAACGTATGGTTCATTATCCATGGTTGAAGAGTCCTTGACAATGGAGACAATTTAGCAATCTAGCGCACATGTAATGACTATACACCAGCACCATGGAAGTCAGTGTGTGGTTCAGATGACTATACACCGCGCCATGGAAGTCAGTGTGTAGTTCAGATGACTATACACCAGCACCATGGAAGTCAGTGCGTAGTTCAGATGGAAGGAGAGGAATCACAAGGGACATATGGATATCATTCCAACAACAGTATTTTTCTGTAGGAAGATAAATATGCTGCTGCAGATGAAATATGTCACTTTTCACTAGAGGTGATCCCCAAAAGAATAAAAAGAAAAAGAAATTAAAAAGTGACCCACTGACATGTTCACATCCCTGAAACAGTCTTGATTTTTTGGCAGCTCCTGTCAGTACATCAAATGACAGTTGTAATTGTAGTGTCTCTGGTAATACACCTGATTACAGTTTGAGTATTGTAGTGGTTCCTGATTACACCTGGATACATTATTGTTCAACTTTCTGGTGATGCATTTGAACTGAGTGAGATGGTCGATTGAATTGTAATCATGGATATAAACAGCCAGCTTGCCCCAGATTATAGGTACCCGTTGTCCCTGAATTGTCAAGAATACAGTGATCACTTGCCTCTACATTATGAGAAAGATGTCCAAGTGACCCTAAAATAGGACTAAAGTAGCTGTTTAGTGTCAAATCATGGGTAAGGTAATTGACCAAACTATGATCATGAGTGAAAGGCTGTTTGACCCAAAGTGCAAGTTAGCCAGCTGATTCCAAATTACTGTGTGTTCAATGGCCTGCTGGCCAAAGATAATGCAAAAATCAGCCCACCGGCTAAACAAAAACTGAGTACGATAAATTGGTCGCTTCGAAAGTACGAGAAGATTATACCATTTTGCCCCAAGGTATGACTGAAATGGCCAGCGGATTCAAAATCATAAGCAAGATGTCAGGTTCGCTCTACAAATTACTGTGAAACCAACTGCCTTGAAATCAGAAGTCAGATAGCCAGCTGGCCCCAAATTTTCAAGCAGATGGCCAGTTTATACAGTATGTTTAGTTCAATGGCTCAGTTTCGATTAAGATAAGTTGCTCGCCTCAAATGAGAAGTAATATACTTAAGCTATGAGTAAGGTGTCTAGTTTGCCTCAAATTATAACAAAATTAGTTTGACATTATAAGAAGTCGGGTTGCCTTAGTTTATAAGTTAGATGATCAGTTTTTCCTCAAAAATTTTAGGTAAGATGGTCAGTTTTCTTCAATTTATGAGTGAGATGGCCCGTTGGCTTCAGATTTTAAGATGCATGGTTGACTCAGAATCATAACAAAGATGTTCTTGCTCGGAAGTATTGCATTATTGGTTGACTCGAATTCATAATGTTGATGGCCTATTGGTTAAACAATAATGAGTGCTATTGCTGGTTGGCGTCAAACTATGAGTAACATGGTCGCTGGACACTGAATTATGTATAAAAGTGACCAGAGAGCCTAATGTTATGAGTAGGTTTACTGATAACATGACAAGTTGGCCCTTACGATGATTATCACCAATATCACATGTATTTTCTTTTTTATTGTATTTGCCAGAAAAAGTGTGCGTAACCAGCCGCCGTGGCGAAGTGGTTAGCGTCGTGGACTCCCGGCTGGGAGGTCGTGGGTTCGAATCCCATCAGAGTCATGTGGGGTTTTCTGCCCTGACCGGCTCCTACCCAGAGTTGAGTTTGCTGCGGACTCAGTTGGGAAGACTGGGGACCACACAGTCGAGTTTCATCCACTTAATGGATGCGTTTCTGATAGTGTTACTCAAATTTCCTGACCAACACTGCAGGTGCCTGTATCTCTCAGGCCTGGTTGACGCAGGGATATATTATGAAAGGAAGCGTGGAGTACAGCCCTGTCATGTAGTCTCAGACCGAAATGGAAATCCGTAGCACCATCTTAATCATCCTCATTCTCATCGATCAGCATTAAAAAAAATGTCTCACATTCTGTGGCCTTTCATGCCCTGCTCTCATGGTGACCTCAGTTTTGACGTCCTCTCCACGTCTGTGGCCTTGGTTTGGTTCCGTCGGGGTCACAGGTATCGGCGAGTCCATGGGGGCTGTCGTTGGACGGACGTGGTGGTGCCCTTGGGAGGGAGAGCTCACTCACGCCGGCTCCACGACAAAGCAATTATTGTCGTCAGTATGGAGCTTAGTAGGTAGTGTCCTGCGTATGTTAGATCAGAACAGGCGCCACTGCCGAAGTGACTCGGCAGCAGTGCAGTGTCTCCTCCGGTGGGTTGCCTCTTGACGACTTGACATTGACCGCTACCTGTGGATTGCCGGTGCCGGGGCTGCGGAGGGGCGACCAGGCTGTGGCTGTGGAGGGGCCGACCGGGCTGTGGCTGTGGAGGGGCCGACCGGGCTGTGGCTGTGGGAGGGATGTGTCGGAATGAGCGGCGTGGATGCACTGCCTCTCAGGTGGCGCAGAGGTTGGGACAGCAAGAAAAAAAAGTGTGTGTGTGAGTGTGTGTGTGTGTCTGCGCACGCGCGTGTGTGTGTCTCTGTGTGTGTGTACGTGCGTGTGTGTGTGCATGTTCGCGCGCGCATGTGCGCATGCATGTTTGCATGCGTGTGTGTGAACATCTGTGCATGCATGCGTGCATATGTGCATGTGCGTGCATGTGTGTGTATGTGCGCTTTGTACACGTGTGTGTGTGTGTGTGTGTGTGTGTGTGTGTGTGTGTGTGTGTGTGTGTGTGTGTGTGTGTGTGTGTGTGTGCTTGAGTGTGCATTTGTGTGAGTGTGTGCTAGCATTTGTGCATGTGTGTGTGCATGTGTGCATGTGTGCATGTGCGAGCATATGCGAGCATGTGTGTGTGTGTGTGTGTGTGTGTGTGTGTGTGTGTGTGTGTGTGTGTGTGTGTGTGTGTGTGTGTGTGTGTGTGTGTGTGTGTGCGTGTGGTGTTGTGTGTGTTCGAGCATGCATGCGTGTGTGTATGTGTGCGTGCGTTAGTGTGTGTTAGAAACGCCAATGCAACTTGGAAGGTGGGCTAGCTTTAAAAAAAAAATGACGTGTTGATCTTACTGAGCGGGCCCCAGTAGAGTGGGGGAAGTGTCTCGCTGATGTCAAGCTGTGACCGGTGATTGAGGCCGGTGCCCGCTGTCGTCAATCAATTGACAACGCATGAGTCAGGATCAATGAATACTTGTGGCAGTAAATTTGATCATGTTGAATATCAAGTTTTCAGCAGGACATCAGGTTTTCACGTATCTTAGCAGGAAGAGCAGCATCTGTCAGTCGATGGAGAATAAACACACTGGAGTGTGGGGATCAATCTGTCAGCAACCAAAAAAGATTTGTTTCGGTGGCTGGTAAGTCTACGTTTGTTTTTATATTAGTTTCTTACGTTTTCCTTCTCTGCCTTTGCTGGCCTGTTTGGCAGTGTGTTTGACTGTCTTTGTTCCCTGTGGTAGCGTGAATATCACACAGACATATAGGCGAGCTTTATACGTGCCATAGGTGGGACTATCAGTACCACAACCATTCAGTTCATTTTGTTTGTAGCGCAGCTGAGCACAAAGGGCCTGATGAAGCTGTTCTTACACGGTGGATAGAAAAACTAAAAACAAAAAGAAACTAAGCAAATAAAGAAATACAATCCGTATCAAACCAGATTTTCTAAAACGTGTAAGAAGTGCTCAGAGATCTTTATTACATAAAACCTAAGATCAGATGAAAAGCTCTGGGCAGAGACCTGAACTGCCAACACACCGGAGAAAAAAGATTTATGGATCACTTGGAGGGCCTCACCATACAGCTGCCTTCGTCAGTATCTCCGAGGTTCCTCTCTGGGTGAATGAAGATGAAGATCAGATGGAAAGCAATGATCTATCTCTCTCAGGAACTACAAAATCACTTTTTTTTTTCAAAATGGAGTGACTGAGGGCGGAGAACGAAGCAAAATTCTGAGATATTCTATAAAGAAGAAAAACCGTTACAGGCCGTTACAGCCGTTAGTAACAGCTATAACGGAAAACTAAAACATCAGCCATTGTTTCTGACCCATAATGAACATACCTACAAATTTTCAGAAAGATCGGCCAAGTACTTTTTGAGATATTCCATAAAGAAGGAAAACCGTTACAGGCCGTTACAGCCGTTAGTAACGGCTATAACCGGGTAAACTAAAACATCGGGCGTCATCCGTGTCATCCGTGACCCATCCTCTTCATACCTTTTACTTTTCAGAAAGATCGGCCAAGTACTTTTGGAGATTGTCCAGGACGGGGGAAATCGTGATGGTATTGCTTAAGTGCACTAAGTTGATGTATTATTAGTCAGGCTTAACGCACCAAGGTTATCTTTGCACTCATACACGCATATGCACACTCATGCGCCCATCAAACATTCGCCTCTCTCTGGGAATGGGATGTCACGCATTTGTCTCTCTCCTAACACGACTGAGAATAACAAATACAATTTCTATGCTACTTATAATTAATCATGAACAATCAAATCACACACAATGAAATATCAGAACATAAAAGATCAATACTTCCTAATCCCGGGTTATAATAAAATGACTTCTTACCTGGCCAGGTTTTCACACACACAACCACGCTTTCACACCACACCACAGTTCTTGAAAAAAGTCTCTTCACGTCTTCTTCAGCACTGCTTGACGGTGATGCCCTTGGTTGACTGGCTCCAGTTTCAGGACTGGGTCTTCGTGGTCGTCTCTGGGATCTCGACGTCGAACTCTTCTTCTTCGTCTTCTTCACCCACCTCTGGGTTCAAATTCAGTTTGTCTGTCTTCACCCACCTCTGGGCTTCAAACTTAGTTTCCTTCTCATCCAGCTTGTTTTTAACTCTAAGACCTTGCTGTCTCTTCTATCCCCCAGACCACGTTTCTCTCGACCCTTTCTCTGTCCTGCTCACTCCTCTCCTCTCTCTCTCTCCTCTGCCTTCTCTCTCTCTCTCCTGGTGTTGTTCTCCTCTCATATTGTTCTCCCTCAGTTTATATAGGGAGGGAAACAAAGGATTCCCTTTCGGGCCATGCCTTTGTCCACGCTGCTTCTCAAACCCCTAGTTCACAAGTACCCTGAATTCTCCATTCGCTACATTCTCCCACACATCAGCATTTACACACACCCCTACCTAATTGATTAGCAAACACACACTTAGCACCAGATGACATCGAAAATTCCCGCCGACTTCGGTGGTTACTTAACACAGTAATTATCTTAAGGAGGGCTACTACAACCTCCACACGCATTCAACCAGCCTGACAATAGAACCAACACAGTGACCCACGGCAATACCATCCAAACGAATCCAAGACCCCTGCTCTTCACTGACTGTTTACAAAAGAACCTCAGCTGACCGAGCATTTAGCGCTCGCTTGGAGCGCCGAGGTCGTAGTGGTTACAACCCTTCCCCCTTTCGCCACCAGGCAGGTCCGAACTCTCTCCTAGGTGTTGTTTGTCATCTGACCACTTCGTAGTTAGTAACGGCTATAACGAGGTAAACTAAAACATCGGACATCATTTGTGACCCATGATGAACATACCTGCTAATTTTCACGAAGGTCGGCCATGTACCGTCGGAGATATTCCATAAAGAAGAAAAACCGTTACAGGCCGTTACAGCGGTAGTAACGGATATAACGGTAAACTAAAACATTGGGCATTTTTCCCTGACCCATATTGAACATACCTACAAATTGTCAGAAAGATCGACCAAGTACTTTTTGAGACATTCCATAAAGAAAGAAAAACCGTTACAGGCCGTTACAACCGTTAGTAACGGCTTTAACGGGGTAAACTAAAACATCGGGCGTCATCCGTCCCCCATCCTCTTTATGCCTCCTAATGTTCACAAAGATTGGCCAAGTACTTTCGGGGATATTCCATAAAGAAGAAAAACCGTTACAGGCCGTTACAGCCATCAGTAACGGTTGTAACGGTAAACTAAAACATCGGGCATCATCCTTGACACACAATAAACATACCTACAAATTTTCAGAAAGATCAATCCAGTAGTTTTGTCAGAAGCAAATGGAACATATTTTGACCACGGACGGATGGACAGACACACAGACAGCATTTCTTCGTTCCCATTCTAAAGTACTCCCTGTTCTATAAGAACTGGGAGTACAAAAAGAAAGAAGGAAGAGGGGAAAAAAAACGAAAAAAATATAACGACACAGTATAAAGTCTGTCTGTGTTGCATTCACACACACACACACACACACACACACACACACACACACACACACACACACACACACACCACAACACAACACACGCACACACACACACACACGCACAACACACACACACACACACACACACACACACACACACACACACACACACACACACACACACACACAAAGACGCTCGTTCGCGCGCAAGCGCACGCCAACACACACACACACACACACACACACACACACACACACACACACACACACACACAATACACACACACACACACACACACAAAACACACACAACACACACACACACACACACACGCTTGCTCGCACGCACGCGCACGCAAACACGCATGTACACACACACACACACACACACACACACACACACACACACACACACACACACACACACACACACTCACTCACTCACACACACACACAAGATGGCGGACAGTGAGGAAAGTTTCGGTTAGGCTCTCCTAAAAATTTTCGCAAATCTACCATCAACATGACCAGACTGACTCGATCAAGAAGTCTAGGCAGCCGCTCAACAACGAAACCACAGAAAGAAAAAGAAAACGGCGCTCAGAAAGGTGACAACAAAGAATGCCACCTTAAAGATGCCCTGAAATCGATCAGCACAAGCCGCTCAGCGTGAACGTGAACGTCAAGGGGATGGAGAAGAAACCAGCACGACAGAAGACACCACCATATCTGTCGCAGTGAGTCTGGTAAAAGAGATGAAAAGCATGATCGAGTCACTAACAGAACGAATAGCTTCTCTCGAAAATACCGTACTCAAGCAGACCGAGATGATTGCTAGCATGGTCAGATATAACGTTTCCGCATCAAAAACAGACAGCCATACCCAAACAGACAATCTGACCTCTCATACTCTTCAGTCATATGCTGACGTTGCAAAATCATGCCTACCTGCTGCATCACACCCCAAGAAAACATCAGCATCAACACCAGAGAATAGGAGGGTGAAAGCAAATAAAAAATCAAAAGAAAATAAGGAAGCCAAGAACCCAGATAAAATGACGTCAGAATTTCATGACGAAAAAGATCAGACAGGAAAAACACAGAACTCAGTCAGTTCCAAACAAGAACAGAAACAAGACTTCCCGAACGTCGTAATTCTTCATGATTCTGTGTATAAGGGAGTGAATGGGAACAGACTGGGCCTTTTCTATGGTTTTGAGGCCAAGACAAGCCGAGTATTCACATCAGAAGACCTTTCTTTGGCACTCAAATCTTTACACTGACGAAAAACCACCAGATGCAGTAGTTATCCACTGTGGATTAACGACCTACAGAAAAAAGACCCAAGACATGTCAGCAAAGAGTTTACTTCCATTATCAAAGACTTTGCCACCAGCCATTCCAAAGTGAAGGTTGTGGTTAGTAAAGTTGCTCCAGTCAAAGATCCCAAACTGGAAATTAAGCGAGAGGTTTTTAATGCTCTAAACAACCTCAGATCTGTTTGGAATCAAGAATGTGTCTTTTGTTTCTCATAACAACCTACCAACCAACAACTGGCACTCAGAGACAACCTCCATCCTACACCTAGAGGGTCAAGTGTTCTGGCAAGAAATGTTGGAAGGCACGTTCGAAAATTCTTCTGGGAGAAGCCGAGGAAGACAGTGAGTTTGTCTAACCAGCGGACACTGCCGACAGACCGGAAAATATCAACCTTACAGAGGACACCAGCCCCTCCCAGGATACAGAGACCCTTGGTTCAACATGTTCGACGTGTTGAGTACACAGTGGTATTAAACCAAAGACAAAGACACCTGTTGATTTAGTTTCTGCGGAAATCACAGTCAAGATCACTGTTTACCCCATCTTGAGTGACTATAATTCGCATATTTCTTGTTTTTCATTGTCAAAGCATTTTATATAGATCTATAGTCTGTTGTCAATTTTTAGTGAAATTGTGCATTTTTTTTAATATTATCTTATCACAACTATCTTTTGTTGTTGTTGTTGCTGGTATTGTTAGCTATTTCTTATTTATTTCACTGAGTTCATTCTTAATCGCAAGGCTGTTGAGACAACACAGCGTTAATCAGGAGGGAAAAAATGCCGAAGAAAATGGAAAGGTAATCTAATATTCAAATAATGCACTGAATTGTAGATCAATTTCCACAAATCTGGACAATCTTGTGCAGCATCTTTCATCAAATAAGTACCAGTTTTAGCTTTGCAATCTCTAAATGTATTCACTAAGAAACTCCCAATCTTTAAGGGCTACTTTTATCCTCCAATCTACAATCTGAGGATGAAAAAGGAAAAATCAACACAGCTATTTATATCAAAGATGTTCTGGATTACAGGCAAATTGTACCCACCCTTTCCAACAGATACTAGAAACATTAATGCCTGTGCAGTCAGAGTAAAATTTAATGAATCGCTGATTTTGAATATAGTTTCTGTGTATCTGCCAACTGGTCCAGACGAACAGAACACGGAGTGGCTACGCTCGATTCAGGATCAGAAAGAGAAATGGTTGATAGTGGGCGATTTTAATGCTCATTCTCCCTTTTGGGACAAGGAATGCACTGTTGGCAGGTCTATCAATAACCGTTTCGTCGAAAATGTTGTTGATTCTGCTTTATATCTACTCAATAATGGGAGTGTAACTAGAATCCCAGATATATCGAAACATAAGCCATCTGCCATCGATTTGTCACTTATATCACCAGCTATTGCATGCAACTGTGAATGGGATACTGTCAAGGATACATTGGGTAGTGACCATCTTCCCGTTGTTATCAGTTTAAATGACAAACCAGTAAGTCAGGATTCAGTAAAAGATAAAATCCCTAAATATAGTTACAGAAATGCGGATAGGGACAAATTTGAAAGATTGTTGTCAATGCATAACATTGAAGAACTTCAGTCAGGATAACATAGATAGTGTTTATGCAAAATTTACTGAGATAATTTTGTACGCACTGATTCTCAATACCGAAGTGCAATCAAATGAAACATAATAAATATTCAGGAAATGTTTGGTGGAACGATGCTTGCGCAGAGGCTAAACAATGAAGAAAGAAGCCTTTAATGAATATCTCAAAGACAAAAAGAATGAAGAAAAACACAAAAATATGAAGAAGGCAAAAATACATAGCAATAGAGTAAACGAACAGGCCAAACGGCAGTATTGGTCTAACTTTTGTAAAATCGAAGTTTCTGATCATGCAGATCTTCAGAAGGTTTGGAAAAAAGTGAAGGATATGAAAAATGGAGTATGCCTTCCAGAATATCCAGTACATGTAAAAAATGAAGAATTTTCCTTCTAACTCACAAAAGGCCGAAGCTTTCTCAGAAATGTTTGCAATGATGAGTTGCAAAGAGGGCTTGTCAGAAAAGGATAGAGTTTTTCGAGAGAATGAATCTTCCAGTGAAATATACAATGATCCAATAGAAGATAACAGCCATTTTATCAATGCCCCAATCACCTTAAAAGAAATGAAAGATGTCATTTTCTCCAATGGAAATAAAAGAACTTCAGTAGGCCCTGATGGAATATCAAATGAATTAATCAAACATTTACCTGCTAATTTTGTTAACTTTCTTCACCAATTCATACAAAGATGTTGGTCGTCTGGAAATATTCCATTAATATGGAAACAATCTATTATTGTTCCCATACACAAGCTTGGTAAACCAAAATCAGACATAAACAGTTTATCGGCCTATTGCTCTGACGTCACATACGGGGAAACTGATGGAAAAAATAATTTTGAATCGTCTCCTACACTACTGCGAAAAGAACAATATCATACCAATACATCAAGCAGGTTTTCGTAAGGGCAGATCAACATCGATCACCTTACCAAATTAACAACCCAAATTAAACATCAGTTTGCTAGAAGGAAAAATGTACTGGCATACTTTTTTATATCAAAAAAGCGTACGATCAAGTATGGCACTCTAGACTACTTTATAAATTAAAATCCATTGGCTTATCAGGTTGCATGTATAATTATTTCAAGACTT
>JAFLJL010018149.1:256807-271807 GCA_018398815.1 Conus ventricosus
GGACGGGATCAGGCCGGCCAGTCAAGCCGGCGGGCTTTTCTACAGTCCGCGGTCCCGACCAGGCGTGGCCTCAACCAGCGTGGCACCAACCAGTCCGCGGTCCAACCAGAGCGTGGCCTCAACCAGCACGTGGTCCCAACCAGTCCGCGGTCCAACCAAGAGCGTGGCCCCAACCAGAGCGTGGCACAACAGTCCAGACTCCGGGTGAAGCCCCCGGGAGGAGAGAAACGTAGCTGGGAGGAGAGAAGAAAGGGAGGGAAGGAAGAAGGGTACTGGAACCCCGCCGTCAGTACAGTCTGACCCATGCTGTTAAATCCTAACAGCCACTCGCATGATGGGCGAGGGGAGGTCTACTAACAACACCAGCTCAACACAGACCTGAGCATAACACAGTAAACCAATCAAATCAGGAATGTTCGTTAACGTCTTCTCACACGAAGCAGGTAAAAGACTGCATTAAATCAACAGGCTATAAAACCAATATGAATTATCTTCACCCTTCTCTCACTCACGTTTAACAATTTCCTTTCTTAGGAAATAAACCAACACAGCGACCATCGCTTTATAACTGCCACCACATTTGCAAATAATAATTCAATGGCATAATTGTCACATTTTATAGCCACATTTCAAAATAACACAAATCTCCAACACGCAGCCGAACGACAATCATGCGTACGCACGCTCGCAACATAAAACTCGTTCTTCTTGCACACACAAACAGACGGTGGCCGAAGGATAAGAGTCCGGCGAATGTGACAGGGGCGGACGAGCGAGACCAAGCAAGTACCAACCCTGAATCACCAGGTTCTCTCCCATCCCCACCGACTACCGCATCACCAGATGCATAAACAGGAGAAAGAATTTTGGATATAATTTAGAATGGCCAGGTTAAAGGACTGAATTAACCAGAAAAAAGGTCTCAAACAATATTTCTTTTACAATTTTGAAAACAAAAGAAAATTGCGCAAAAGAGAAGAATAAGCCGGCTAACAACAACAAACCAAAACAAACAAACCACGAAACTGATGCTTACCAGCTACCGTGGGTGACCCGAAGAGGCGGGTCAAACGACTCTCTCTGCCCTCTGTCCAGTCGAGAGGACAGAGGCACAGATGCGGAAAAAGAAGAAGTGATGTCCCTCTCCTACAGGCCGACTGTAGAAATGAAGATACCGACTGTACCTTCGACGATACGGTGAAGAAACCAAGACCGGAGCAGGCGCTCCCAGAGACATCTTCCGCTCGAGTGAAGAGCTAACCTCCTCAGCGATGGCGGCCAACATGCCACGCTAGTCACAGAGTGAGCATACTTCAAACTAAAAGAAATGAAGCACGTGCGACAGGTAAAAAGACAGGCGAGAGGCCGATAGACAGCAAGTTCGAGAGAAAAGGGACCAGCCACCCGTGAACTGCAGGATGAATAGCACGGGCAGTGGAATTAGAGAGAGAGAGAGAGAAGAAAGCAAACCGAACGTGAGCTGAACTACACCAAAGGTGCAACCACACCACAAGCCACATTAAGGGGACGGATATACGACAACAACAACAACAATAACCAAATGAACAATTCCACCATTCCTAGATGGGTCAATCGTCGTAGGCCTCGTGACAAACTTGTGACACTTTGTTTGTCAATGTCATTGGCGGTAAGTTCCAAAACTCTATTCCTAATCTCTCTTTGTAAATGTAATAAAACCGATTTGTCAGTTGATATGTTTAAAACCGTTTGAATTCAAATAATTAACAAGTTTACTTACTGCAAATTGAAAGCGTCCAACAATTTTATTACGCTCGATTTTGTTTTACAATTTGCATTTTTCCACATTGCAATATCAACTGCATAAGCAGCTAAAGTTTCCCTTTCGTGTCAATCCGTTCAAGATCATAAAGCATCAATGAGAAGAGGATTGGAGAAATTACACTTCTTTGAGGGACACCAATGTTAACATATCTTGTACTTGACAGCACACCATTTAGTTTAACTTGAAGCATTCTCCCAGATTAAAATGATTGTAAAAAACATGTGGAAACGACCTTTAATCCCACTTTCATGAGCCTTGGACAATAATTTGAAATGCCAAACGGAATTGTACGCTCTATGACTATCAAAAAAACGTGGCTAAAGTGGAGTGTTGCTTAGCCAAGGCTTTTTGACGTGTGAAGCTAAACGACTAACATGATCAGTGACACCTCTTCCTTTTCTGACACGAGCTTGAAATATTGGCAAAAACCCCATTCTTTTCAAGGAAATGTTCTAATCTAAATTTCATTGTCCTCTAAAAAGGGTTTTTTCAATGTGAGGAGTCAAAGAAATGGGTCGAAAATAAGATTGTCTTTTTGATTTTCCTTGTTTATGGATAGGTGTAACTGTTACTTTCTTCCAAGCCATTGGCAGCTTTCCAGAATTCCAGCATAATGGAAGAACTCTATTTTTTTTTCTTTTTCAAAAAGCATTGTGGAAAATGCTTTATCATGTTGTAAGAAATGGGATCAAATCTGTTGCAATTTTACCTGACTTTAAGCGACGAAGTGAATACAGAAGCTCCTCCATTGTTAGATTTTTATTAATATCTAGCGTGTTGTTGTCATTGTCATATTTCCCCCTTCGTTTTCAATAGCTCTTCTATCTTGCTCTTCTTGAGGTAGATGCTCACACACACACACACACACACACACACAACACACACACACACACACACACACCACACACACACACACACACACACACACACACACACACACATACACACACACGCACACACACACACACACACACACATACACACACACACACACACACACACCCCACACACAAACGCACGTACACACACACACACACACACACACACACACACACACACACACACACACACACACACACACCACACACACACACACTCTGACTGAAACCAATTTATTGTCAGATTAACTCATGGTTGTACTTGCACACACACAGACACACACACACACACACACACACACACACACACACCACACACACACACACACAACACACACACACACACACACACACACACACACACACGCGCGCGCGCGCGCGCGCACGCACGCACGCACGCACGCACGCACCCCACACACACACACACACACACAACACACACACAAACACACACACACACACACACACACACAACACACACACACACACACACACACACACACACACATCTTTTCCTTACAATACAATGTTGGATAATCGCAAAATTTTAAAACAAATTATAGTAGAAGGCCAATATGACTATTCTATATACTTTTGTTTGGTATTATACACCTTAAATGATCAATTGTTAATACAGAAACAGCCGATAACCTATTGTCTAAAATGCACTTCCTGTGAAATATAACATATTCATAATCTGTCAGTTCAAAAGAATGTGTAGAATGGAAATAAAATCACCACACACATATCAGATATTCGTTGAATTTCTGTTTACCAAACACACAGTCTCATGCTAATATGACTTAGTCCAGAAGGAAAGGTTTTTAAACATCCAGTCAGTCCTACTTCTAGAGTCCTACTTCTAAAATTCAAATATACTACTCTTTCAGTTACCTTGCACATTTCGTTCGCCGATAATGGAACTGACAATGAGATGGTATCTCTTACATCTCGGGCACTCAGTTTTGCATTTGTATTAGCCAGTTTATTTTTACACTCATTCTGCAATGAGAAGGAACCCAACAAACCTTGACACAAGACCCTTCAATATAATGCAATGAATAAGGGAGTTTATCTCAAAGATGATTTCCTTCTTTGTTTGAATCACTCCTGATTGCATTTGATACTGATTTTGAATCAACTCAAAATAAGATGTTGAAAATGCCATGGGTATACTGATAGCATGCTGTAATGCCATGACTAATGCAATTAATAAGGCTGTAAATATTGAATAGTCCTTTCCTAAATAGCACGACTAATGCACTTTTTAGATCATTGTGTTACAAAACACCTGGCAGCGCTTGACTGAAACTTTTGAAGAAAACAATCCTGAGAAAAAGTTTTCTGTGACATTTCACCAGCAGCACGTCCTTCCCGTAAGTCCCCAAATCGGCAGCTGAAATGTAACATATCAAATTGGATAAGGGAAATGTAGTTCAATGTATTGGTATGGTTTGAAGCCAAAAGGCCTCTTTTTTTCTCCAAAGAATCCACATTTTCTTTAAGTGAAAAATGAAACCCAGTTACTTTTTTTCAGTCTGGTTCCTCTGACCATGGTCAGTAACATTGCACGTTTATCAGCTAGCTGCCCAATGACGCAGGAGGATATAATGGGAAGAATGAGTGCTGGGTGCACGTTTATGCATGTCAGTGTGTGTGTGTGCGCGCACGTGTGTGTGTATGTGTGTGTGTCACATAACAGGTTCGATCGTGACTTATTTTTTTCTTTTTCCTCTCTCCTTCCCAGTTGAATAGAAGAACACTTGTATGGCCAGACTACTTATTTTCTTCTTTCCCCTCCCCCGCTTATGTGGGTACGACTCGTTTGGGTGAGTACGTTTTACGTCTCACGGTAAGCACGTGTATTCCTGCCATTCGGTCTCGCCCTACACGTGGGGCTGGCACCCAGCCCGCGTGAGATCTCGCGGTCGGTCAATCGGGGCCTTCCGTCTAGCGAAATGGACTCGACCATCGGTTGGGCCGGTACAATATTTGAGGGGTGGAAGGCAAGAGGGGGCAAAAGAGGAATCGCTCTGGGAGACACAAGGAGCTGAGACGCAGAACCAAGAGCAGCTGTCCGGGGAGTTCGCCGCTCCCGTGACCCGACTCCACTCACCCCGCTGGTCGTGGAAGAGAGCTTCGTTGCCGGGCACCAGCACACTTTTCGCTAAGTGACGGGTAGGCCCATACCGTTTTGGGACAGTTCCCTTCAGTGTGGGAGCGCTGCTGATCCTGCCGGTCGTCCTGACCACACGAGCTGATGAGGTAGGAACCAAGTTTCAATGCGTAGTGAGCAGCCTGCAAACAGCTGTGGTTTATGTTAGGTTATGATAAATTTGTTCCAAGCCTCACTTTTTGGGGTATGGATTTTCAATTTGGAAATTATTTATAATGTTGATACGGTCGGAGAATGACCATGAAAATTATGTAAATGTGGGATTACCCTCTGTAGGGAGTGCGCAGAAAAGAAAAGAAAAGAAAAGACATTCTTTAAAAGAGGAGGGGGGAGGGAGGCAGTCACAGACCTTAGGTGTGCGGCACCTTTAGCAAGGATTGCGGCCCTTCCCGTCCTTACCTTTATCCGGGGGGCGGGGGGGGGGGGGAGGTAGTGTGTATGCGAGCCTTTGTGTGTAGCTATTCTATCGATGCTCTGTTCTTTTGCTTTCCTTCACTCTTCTGACTCTCCCTCCGGCATTGAAATTCCGATCCTTTAGAGTGCCGGTGGAGAGGGGGCTCTCTGACTTTCGTCTCCTTGTGTGGTTCTGTGAGCGCCTGTGTGTGAGCTTCTGAGCGCGACTGACCTCTCAGCCCCACTCTTCTCCTCAGATTATCAGGGAACTAGGTAAACCAGCCTCCCTGTTTAGCTTGATTCTCCAGACCCCAGATGGCAGCCAGGACACCTGGGCCACAGGGCTGTGACATCACTTCTCCAGGTCCTAGCAGGCAGCCAGGACACCAGGGCCACAGAACTGTGACCATCACTTCTCCAGGTCCTAGCGGGCAGCCAGGACACCAGGGCCACAGAAATGTGACCGTGACCCACTGCCAGAGACGACGGAGACGCCCTCTGTGCAACAGCTGAAACAATTGGACACGAAGTCCTGGACTGCACTAAACTATACCACGTTCCTTAACCCTGAGGGGGAGATGAGTGTTGTGTGTGTGTGGCTGAGGGGAGTGTGATTGGGTTTTTGTACTTTCGTTTCTTCTTTTGTCTTAAATTCGTCTATCCTTTTGTTTGCTCTCTTCATCGTCATCCATGTTTCAGTTTCTCATTTTCAAGCCCTCCCCCGTACCCCATTCGTCCTAAACTTAGTGGGTGTTAGGTTGGGTAAGGCGAGGGGTTGTACTTGGGAAATCGTGTCATTTGATCGGGGTAGCCATCCATATTATTCATCTGTTTGGAGAAAATAAAAGAAATGTGAATGTGAAATTGCTCAAGGCAAAATGTTAGAAACAAAATAACAAGCTGATCCTGACAATCCTGATAAAGAAGAATAGATTTTTTCAGTCGTGCAAGCTTATTTATGCGAAAGGATTAGAGTACCTTAAAACCAAGAAACAAACTCTGTGCCATACACACTGAACACAAAATGGGGAAAAGCATAAATAAAAGTTCCGAATAACTCCGCCATCTGAAGCTTCTTCTTCATGGTAACAAGGCAATGAAACTCAGCCTTCTATCTTTTTTGTTCATTATTACATGCAGATGCATGAATTTTGCTATTGTCTGTGCTGCAGCTCATCCAACGACAATGAACCGGGGAGCTCACCTCCTGTTTTACCGAAACTCCAAGCTTTGAAACACTACATGGTAATCTCACTCCTTGAAGAAGTTCAAGAAGCCATGTTTTAGGATTGCCAATGCTGATTAAAACGGAAATGAAATGAGGTAGGGAACAGTAAACGATAAACAGTAAACAAGTGGGGTATGTTTTGCTCCCATAAGGAAACCTAACTCAGAGTAACTTTTATTCAGACTAGCACAGCCTTTTAAACTTGAATAAAGTCAGACAAATACATAGACGAACAATCTAATAGTGGGGGAAAAAACAAGCGCAGGCCAACAACTGAACTGTCTGGCAAAGATTTGGACTCTAGGGGAGGGGAGAGGGGAGTTTGAAGATGGACCGTTTGTTCTAAACTTTACATCGGCGAGACCGGACGCACTTTGACTGTCAGATTCAAGGAACACCTCGCTGACATTAAATACAACAGGGACAAACCAGTAGCCAAGCACTTCAACTCCCCAGCCATTCCGCACACAATGCAAGAGTGAAGGGCTTGTGGCTCATGAAAACTAGTGACTCTAGAGACAGGAAGGATATGGAGTCTCACCTGATTCAAAAACTGGGGCACCAGAAATCCAGTGGTATCAATGAAAAAGCTTAGCAATTCTGTGTACTTTTTTTTTCCCGAGACAATTCAGGTGGACAATGACTTAGCATTCCCTTTCCCCTTTAGTACTTACCTGTGCATGGTTGGTCTGCATCAGTGGCCTCTTTGTGACCGTAGAGCCTAGCGCCTACTGGAATGATCGTTTGAGAGCCTTTGTCTTTTGCCAGGAGTTTCTGAGTAGGGTTAGCTCCCAGTCTCCTGTCTTTTTGTTTGATCTATTTCTTTTATTTTATTTATTCATTTATTTTTCTTCTCACTTACTTTTGTATCTATCCCTCTCCTTCCTACCTTCCTTTGCCCCCTCCTCTCTCCTTTCACCCCCCCCCCTTTTTTTTCTACCCCCTACCCCCTCCTCCCCTTTCCTTTCTTCTCCCTCACCTCCTCCGTCCTTGTTCCTTTTCTGTCGTCCTCTAAAGGGCTCCTTCCCCTTTCGTTCCTTCTCTTTACTTTCCCTCTTACTTCCTTTCTCTCTACTTTTGACCTATTCTCCTCTCTGACCCCCCCCCCTCCTCCCCCTGCCCTCCCTCATACTTCCACTTTCCTTTAGGCCTTCTTTTTGTCCTCTATGTCTTTCCTTCTTTCCCCCCTGCCCTCCCCTTTCCCTCCCTAACCCCCCCCCCCTTTTTTTTTTCTTCCCCTTTTTTTTATCTATCTGTATGCATACATATATGTATCTATATATATTTATATATATATATATATAATATGTGTGTGTGTGTGTGTGTGTGTGTGTGTGTGTGTGTAGATAATTTTTTATTATTATTTTTTTTAATTTGATTTTTTTTAATTATTTGTTGTTGTTGTTGTGGTCATTGGGAGTGTTGTTAGCGCCTCTCGTCATGACGCATATCCATCTATCTTTTGCGTTAATGCTCTTATGTTTGCCCCCGTTTTTCTGTTGCGCCACCATAGCACCACCTACTTCCCTATGCTACACCCAGATGTCTTAATGTATGCCCTGTTTGTACATTTACCCATTTATTCCCCATTGCACCCCCCCCCCCCCCCCCCAGTGTGTGCGCTTATTGGCGTGTGCATGTGTGTGTGCGTGGTTGTTCGTGCGCACGCGCGCACTTTTGTGTGTGTGTGTGTGTGTGTGTGTGTGTGGTTTTGCCCACGGGCCAGGGTTTTGTTTTTTTTTATTCGTGTGTGTGTGTGTGTAGGGGGGGGGGGGTGAGCCTTGCAGCTCTTGCGTCTGGCTAGTGGGTTTTTTCTCGGGGTTCTCCCGTTTTCCCTCTCACCCCTTGGTGCTTGGGTAGGGCAACCTACCCTTGGGTCAGACTTGGGTCGGGTGCTTTAGGCGGCTGACCCCTTCTCTCTCCCCCCCCTCTCTCCCCTTGTCATTTAAAATGCTTTTTCGAGTATATTGTATCTTATTTATTGTGCTTTCTTTCATTCATATGCAACACACCCACTACATACCATCACACCATCCCCCTCCACTCACTCTCCTTCCCCTTCTCTTCTCTCTCTCATTCTCCACTCTTCCTCTACTTCCATTCTCTCTCTGTGTCTCTCCCCTCTCTTTCTCCCCTCCCCCCCCCTCTCTCTCTCTCTCTCTCTCTCTCTCTCTCTCTCTTTCCTCCTCCTCACTTTACTCTACCCTCTTTCCTCGTGCCCTATTCATCGAACTCTACTCACCCTCTCTTCCACTGTCCCTCTGTCTACTTCATTCACCACTTTGGCTTCACAAGGGGAGTATTGTGCATGGTTATATCTGTATTTTGTGTCGCTGAGGAAGGCATATTGCCGAACATTTCTTGTCCTGTTTTGTGTCGTGCATTAAATCTGCGTTATTTCACACTTTGTTTTGTGTGCTCTTCTGCTTTTTTGTCGCATTGTGTAAACAGTCTTAAATGTAGGAAAATAATTTTTGAGCCTATGCTGAGGATCCATTTAAAGATCGAAAGGCGGTCAAAAGGTGTCAACAGTCAGAGTGGTCCGCTCTATTGTGTAATAACCAATGCATAGTCCGCCACACAAGTGCTGGCATAAAGTGTTGATAACAACTTCTGGAAAGTGACCTGACTGCGGTGCAGAAACACTGTTCACTGTTCGAAATTCTCCATTTCTTGACCAGCTGAAGAATCTGTCGATCTATCCCGATGCCACCAAACGGAATGAACAAACCCCAAACAAAACGTGCGCATGCGTGCGTGCATGTGTGCGTGTGCGTGTGCGTGTGTGTGTGTGTGTGTGTGAGTGAGTGAGTGAGTGAGTGAGTGAGTGAGTGTGTTGGGGGAGTCGGAGGGGGCGGGGTTGGAGGTGGGCGGATGGTGGAAGGCGAGTGATGTGTGAAGTTTTTTTCTAAAGTTTTAAGGGAGCTCACTGTGCATCAATGCTGCTCTGCGAGAAGATAATGGTTACTTCCCTTGCATCGCATGCTGTAAAACACCTGTCTGTCAACACTTTTTTGATGAAATGGCTGGCTGACTAAACAATCCATCAAACTCACCCATGCTCATTAGACCCACCAAACACAAAAATGGATTCAAGGGCCGGTGGGGGGGGGGGGGGGGGGGGGGGAGACGAGTTGAAATTATGATAATGATGATTAAAGGAAGAAAACATTACTGCTGCTGTTATACTACTACTACTATTACTACGACTACGACTACTATTACTATCAATAATGATGGCAGTGTTATTACATAGTAATGGTACTGACAAGAATGATCATAGCAACAGTAGTAACAATACTGACAGAAGGGGAGTAAGAAAAGGAGCTAGAGGATAGTTAATTATATGGTTATATTGGCAATAATATTAATGATGATGATGACTGTTCGTTTTGAAGATAATCGCAAGGTAATCTCTTTATAGTCGGTCTTTAACGTCGACAACTTGATTATTACACCAGCTGCGCCCTCAAGAAGAGGAGAACGAAAATTTCGACTCTTTCCTACAAATAGAGTTCGTTTCTATTTTTGATGAATGCGGGAATAAAACAATTACAAAAAATGGGCGGGGGTGGTGGTGGTGTGTGTGTGTGGGGGGGGGGTTGCCTTCTACCTCTTCAAGACAACAAAGAGCTTATTTGTATCGAAGCTCAAGAACGTTTTTGAACGGAAAGAAGCTGACTGTAGATTGTTTTAACTTCGTTTTTGCTTTTCATCTCTTTACTTCCCTTGCATCGCATCTCTTACTCCTCAGTACATGCTAATATGCATTTTCTACGTGAGTTGACTACGTGAGTCACCAGACTCTGTAAACATTCTTGCGATTGGTGGAAAGAGACGTCGGCATTCATCTATTGACATATGCAGCTGTATACCGTAACTCTTCCAGTAGGCAATAAAATTTCTCTCTCAGAGTTGCCTGGTAGGACGTAGCTCATTTGATGAGCGTCGGGGAGTGCATATTCCGACGGTTCTTACCAACCAGCAGAGTCAATTCACTGTTGTCTTCTTGTTTGCTTCGGTCAGTGCAATCGCTTGTTTCGCAGGGCAAGGTGACATGTATGCATCTCGCCAGCTGTTCATGTCACCCGTTCTCAAGTTGAACAGGATCACCAGAGGAGAAGATGAAGAACGAAGATGAATAGTGGAGGTTGGGACAGACGGAAAAATGGCGGCAACCAAAAAAAAAGGGGGGGGGGGGATGTAGTGCACTGGAAAAAAAATGACAAGAATGAAAAGACTAAGCAGCAGAGAGAAAGCCAAGAAGAAATGTGAGAAAGAAAGACCGATAGAAAGAAAGAACCAAAGAAGGAAATAAACAAATGATAGGAAGAAAATGTAGTGGGAACAACTTGGAAGAGGAAACTGTCAAAGAAGTAAAAGCAGACAGGAGTTTGTGGATCCGGTTTGAGGCTGTCGCCCCAATTTCCTGTCCACAACTGCACGGGTCTGTATCTCTCGGGCCTGGTTGACGACTTGATCCGTCACGAAAGGACGCGGCGGGGTGCACCCTTGTCGTGTGTAGCCGTATATCAGAATGGAACTCCACGGCGTTGTTCACATCTTCCTCGTTGATCATCAAAACATATTTTTAAAAATGCTGTAGCGCTTTATTGCAGTGACCTCAAATTCGTTTTGCTCTGCACGTCCATGCCCATGCTGTGTCCGAGTGGTCAGTTTAGACACGTTCTTTGGAACTGTTGAATGAACTTCACAAAGAATTGTCAGTGAGCCCGCCAAACAACAGGGACAAACAAATTACAAGACAAATCACGACGCGTTTTGACCTCTTGAGTCTTCTTCAGGCCAGATAAACGACATTCAGGACAATGGCAATGGAATCCCTTATCTTCTCACATTGGGCGCAAGATGGGCATGGAACGCCCAAGAACGCCCACCTTGCGCCGAATATCAGAAGAAAAGTGATTGCTCGTTCCTCGTTTTCATTGGCCTGAATGCTGCTTGTCGTGCCTTGAAGAAGGCCTAAGAGGTCACAACGCGTTGTGTTTTGTCCTGTAATTTGTTTGTCCCTGTTGTTTAGCGAACTCGCGAATAATTCTTTTCAAAATGTGTTTCACCTTCCGGCTGCAGTCACCTCACCTTGAAGCTAACTGTTGAATGAATGTGGAAGTGCCTTCCAGGAAGGGACGCTCACTCACACTAGTTCTGCCACTAAGAATGATTGCCTCCAGTATGGCGGGTTCAGAAGTTGATGCCCTGCGTGGGTCATGTTGGATCAGAACAAGCGCCACTGAACACTGCCGAAATGGCTTGGCTGCAGTGCAGTGTCTCCTCCGGTCGGTTACCTCATGTCGACTTGATGGAATTGATTGCTCACTGTGAACTGCTGTGCGGGGTCCACCACAGGATGGACTGGGTGTGGTTGTGTATGGGGGAGACGGAATGAATGGATGGGCTGGGAGTGATGGCAGTGAGAGGGTATCAAGATGAGGGAAGGAAAACGAGAAGAAAGAAAGAAAGAAGAGGAGGAGGAGGAGGATGAGAACATGAAGAACGAAGATACATAGTTGGGTAAAAGAAAATGTAAAAAAAACGAAGAAGAGTCAAAATGAGAGAGAGAGAGAGAGAGAGAGAGAGAGAGAGAGGAGAGAGAGAGAGAGAGAGAGAGAGAGAGAGAGAAGAGCAGAGAGAGAGAGAGAGAGAGAGAGAGAGACAGAGAGAGAGAGAGAGAGAGAGAGAGAGAGAGACAGACAGACAGACAGACAGACAGACAGACAGACAGACAGAGGGTAGGGGGAATGGGGGAGAGGTGAGAGAGAAATAAAGAGAGACACAGAGACAGTGACAGTAAGACAGAGACTCTTCAGCATGGTCTTCTCCGCCATGCTGACTGATGCCTTCCGTGACTACCAGGGTGGTATACACGTCAGGTACAGAACTGATGGTGGGCTGTTCAACCTCAGGCGACTGCAGGCTGTTACAAAGGTGAAAGAGACCGTCATCAGGGACTTCTTGTTTGCTGATGACTGCGCCCTCAATGCCAGCACAGAGCAAATGATGCAGCACGAAATGGACTGCCTCTCACAAGCCTGCGACGACTTCGGTCTCACCACCAGCACCAAAAAGACCGAAGTGATGTATCAGCTTGCGCCAAGTAAACCCTACCAGGAACCACACATCATGGTAAAGGGGCAGAACTTACAGGCAGTTGACAACTTCACCTATCTGGGCAGCACACTCTCACGAGCTGTGAACATTGATGCAGAGGTCAGGAACAGGATTGCCAAAGCCAGCTCTGTGTTTGGGAGACTACGTGAAAATGTCTGGGAGCAGAGAGGACTAAGCCTTACCACCAAGCTGAAGGTCTACCATGCAGTGGTACTAACCACTCCTCTATGTCAGTGAGACCTGGACTGTCTACAGCAGACACGCCAAACAGCTCAACCATTTTCACCTCAGCTGTCTTCGCAGACTCCTACACATCAAGTGCCAGGACAAAGTCCCAGACACTGAGGTCTTGGAAAGGGCCAGCATCCCCAGCAACTACACTCTCCTTCAGAAATCCCGAGCCAGATGGCTGGCCACATCGTCAGAATGCCAGATAGTCGACTGCCAAAACAACTGCTCTACGGAGAACTGAGTCAGGGCAAGCGCAAAGTTGGGGGCAGAAGAAACGTTTCAAGGACTGCCTCAAAGTGTCCCTCAAAGGTCTGAACATCAACCTCAACACCTGGGAGCCGCTTGCCCTGGACCACCCAGCCTGGCGAAGCAGCATCACAAAGGGTGCATGTACATCAGAGAAGAGACGCACAGCAGAAGCTGAGAGAAAGCGACCTGTGCGCAAGGCCAGAGCGACCTCCACCTCCACTGTAGCACCCACCCACGTGTGTCCCACATGTGGGCGTTCCTTCCGGCCCAGATCGGACTCACCAGCCGCCTGTGGACCCACATTCAGCAATCTTCCATCTGAGATTGAAGTCATGGTCATCTTCGAAATCGAAGGACGAACAACAGCATGTCTTGAGGCAATATTGGCGCAAACACTACCAAAGCTAACAGAACAGTAATCCTATACGTGCTCTTTGTTGTTGTTATCTCCATACCTCAAAGAGGCTGAAGGAGTAGCTAACGTTTTGCACATACATGCACGTACGCACGCACGCACGCTCGCACGCGCCCTCGCACGCACGCACGCATATACAAATGAACGCGTACACACACTCACACGCGCACAAGACACCTCAGGAAATGAAAACACATCGGATGGAGTCTGTCCTTAACAATGGTAGACAACTTTGTTGTGATCACAGGCTTTGATCATTACAACAAGTTACTTCCCTACTGCAATGTATTCCATTGAGGACAAAAAAAAAAACCAAAAAAATAAAACTCAACGAACAAAGTACATCACCTACGAAAGAGGTTTAAAGAAAAGGCTGATTCTGAAACGTTAATCTATATTATTAAAGTGGCCATCCACCGCTGTATATCCTACTATGAGACTCAAGCGCGCGCTCGCACGCACACACACACACACACACACACACACACCACACACACACACACACAACACACACACACACACACACACACCACACACACACACACACACACACACACACACACACACACACACACACACAGAAGAATGCGCACACACATACACACACACACACACACACACACACACACACACACACACACACACACACACACACACACACACACACACACGCACGCACGCACTCACGCACGCGCGCACGCGCGCACACACGCACGCACGCACGCACGCACGCACGCACACACGCACACGCACCACACACACACACACACACACACACACACACACACACACACACACACACACACACACATACACACACACACACACACACACACTCGTGGTCGCATGTAATTTCGGACGGACAAATATTCAGAAACAGGATCGAGCAATAACCGTTAACCAGAATATGTGGCTGTCTGCTCATAACATGATACCACATGATTCTCTTCGCCACAGCTGTAGACGCCACAACACTGAATCTCTGTTTATAATACAGATTTTGTCAGCATCGTAAACTTTCAAACAAGACTCCCCAGTTCAGTATACATGGTATAGCCACGCATAAATTAAGACTCCTTTTCATGGGCGTGGAACATGACAGCCACTTTTTTATCTTGGGGTTCATGGTTATTGCTGCTGATATTATTTTTGCTCCTGTTTCTGATGGTATCTACAGTTACCGTAATTCTGATGCGTACTGTTCAAAATTTAAAAGAAAAGGGGGTAGTTACCGCCACAGATTTAGACAAACACATTACAGGACAAAACGCAATGCATTTCAGTCTCTTGGGTCTTCTTCAGGCAAAAAACAAAGAACATTTAGGACAATGAAAACGAAGAAACGAGAAACTGCTTATCTTCTCATATTCTATGCAAAATGGCTGTTGGATGAAAACGAGGTCATTAAGAAGGGGATCATGGGAGATGAAATAGTAATGATGATCGTGATGATAATGGTAATAACGGCAATAACAATGATAATAATGGTGATGATGA
>JAFLJL010018149.1:274307-281807 GCA_018398815.1 Conus ventricosus
GTGGGGGAGGGGTGGGTGGATGTAAGTCCTGTCCTTTCTATTCCATTCACCATGTCACCACATTCACTTACCCCAGCAGTAAAATTTTAAGTAAAATGTTTTGATGCCACCCCCATCCTCCTACCGCCCCCCCCCCCCCCCCCCCCATCATTTACCTTCCCGACCTTGCATTTCTCCACCCCCATTGCTTCTGCCCATTGTTTTATCTTTCATTGATCCCTCTCACCCCATCACCTATCGTTTCGTGTTTGACTGCTATTTCAGCCTATCACTGTTGCTCTTCCTCCCCCCCTCCCCTCCTCTCCCCCCCCTCCCCCCCCCCCCCCACCCCTTACGTCCTTCCCCTAGCCGTCCCTTAACTTCAGGTAACTCTTCCTGGAGAAACGCGAAGAGTGAAGTTTTCTTTCCGCCCTCTTCCGTCTACTGTAGTCCATTTTTTTTTGCGAGTGGTCATCATGAGAACGAAATATCAGTCTTCTGTTTGTTTGTTTAGTTCTAAAGGATTATGTGATTCAGTTATGTAGATGAATGTTATAGCATCTAGATGTATGGGATTTCTACAACAGACATTTCAAGTTTCATTCAGATTGGTCTATTATTTGTCTTCAAATAACAACTTCCTTTCCTGCCACCATTTTGTTTCCTCACACACACACGCGCCGTCTCCATTCCTCTTCTCTCTCTCTCCTCTCATCTCTCCTCTCTCTCCTCTCTCTCTCTCTCTCTCTCTCCTCTCTCTCTCTCTCTCTCTCTCTCCTCCTCCTCCTCTCTTCTCTCTCTCTCTCTCTCTCTCTCTCCTCTCCTCTCTCTCCTCTCTCTTCTCTCTCTCTCTCTCTCTCTCTCTCTCTCCCTCCCTTTCTCTCTCTCCCTCACTCTCTCTCTCCCTCCTCTTCTCTCTCTCTCTCTCTCTCCTCTCCTTCTCTACTCTCTCTCTCTCTCTCTCCTCCTCTCCTCCTCTCCTCCTCTCTCTCTCTCTCTCTGGTATTGACTTACCAAAGGTGAATACATCGGAAACAAGTGAGCGGCTTGTGCATGTATTTCACATCAGCTAACATCTTTTCTACGTCCTACCTACGAATTCAGATTACTCCGGGTGCCACGTTAGCTTTCACGATTGTTCAACTGTTCTGTGATAAATGTATTCTAAATATTAGGATCACCTACACTGTGACCTGAAGCCAGAGTGGAAGACGGCTGGATGAAACAGAACACTGTCCTTCCAGCAGTCCTGACTGCAGGGGTTTTGGGTAGGCTTCGCATAGCAAATGTTTCAAGCTGATCACATTGAATGAGGACGTGACTGTTAACGCTGGTTATTATCATTACAAATTTAGTGGGTGGAAAACTGGCTTCAATAAAACCAAGGAAGAACAAGAAGACGCCTTAAACATTTTTAGAAATATTTGGGTGTTGGTTATTCATCGGGCTGGCACGGCGTGCATTACATGTTTAGTAAATTCCCTAAATGGTCTGACAACACGTTCATATGAATATTATACCTCTTGCGATGATAAAATGTTAATTCAAAAAACAATTAAAAAAAAAAGTTAATTCAAGAGGGAGAAAAATAACTTGACACCGGTGGAAAGGCTGGCCGTTCCGGATCTGTCACGCGCAGCAGTAGCTGCTTTGCACGTGTTTTTGACGACAGTGTTGTGGATGGTGTGACCAGGGGCACTGGAGGACGCTTCAATGTGTAATGACAGTGTCAGTGATAGTTATTTGAATGATCATATTTTCTAAATATGATGATGTAGATAGTGATATTAATGCATGTATGGAAAAGGGTGTGCTTGATAATGATCATATTCATTTTGGCAACCTGGGTCTTGATGTACATGTATGTCATAATAAAGTGTTCAACGTTTCTTTCTTGGAATTTGAATGGTTTACTTTCAACGGATTTTGACAATGCATTATTTCCCATGCCTTGGTTTTGACTTTATGTGCTTTGGAGAAACGTTCGTTGAAACATTTTCCATGGACATGCTTGTTGGGTATAAAGCCTCTATTAAAGCTGCTGTAAAACTCCGTCATCAATGGAAACGATCTGGAGGACTCACGTGTTTAATAAAACAAGAATTTGTTCCCTTCATATATGTAGAAGTTGACTGCTGTAACGTGTGCGTCTTTTTGATTGCTCTAACATGTGTGTCTTTTTTAATTGAAAACTCGCTTTTGGGACACTAAAGTATTGCTTTTGGTCTGTACATATATGCAGCCAGATAATGGTCTTTTTCATGCTGGAAGAGTGTTTGGCTGACTGCTAGTGTTCACTTGGTGACATTGATATGCTACTGTGTGGCAATCTGAACAGCAGGATGCCAAAAGTTTTCCTCTGACTTGTCTACTGATGTTTTCGATTCCTGTTTGCAAGCAAAAAGCCAACCATCTTGCACAGATCGATGCTCTCATGATAATCTTCTAAATAACTATGGTAAGTTATTGTTAAATCTGTGCGTTGCTTTTGAGCTGTATATTATGAATCATGTATGTCAGGGCGACCACAATGGTTGCTATACATACATTACAGACAGCGGGAGCAGCGTTAAAAGATTATTTCCTCGTATCTGAAGATATTTTTTCCACTTTTTGTGATTCATTTATTTGTTTGTTTCGGAACATATTGAATCTGATCATTTACCATTTGAATTTCACATTGAATTCACAACAAAAAGCAGTGATATATCAATGGAAAATTTTGAGTCGACTGTATTCGATACGTTTGTATGGATAATGTTATGTTTTGACTTACAGAGACAATTTGTGTAAAGCAGAAATGTGTACAAAATTAAATGGGGCTCTTGAGCTGATCAATGTTGATGTAAATAAAGCTTTAAATTTGTTTAATGATTGTATTAAAGACAGTGGTGAATGTATGAAAAAGCGTGTGCTAATAAGGAACGGTGCTAAAAAGGAAGATTGGTTTGACAGTGACTGTTTTAGTAAAGAAAAGAAAAACGCTAAATTGTTGAGAATATCTTTCGTACTTTGGACGATGGCAACAGAAGTGAGTACGTTATTGCGGGGAGAGAATATAAAAACCTTCAAAAGCAGAAGAAGAAAATATTCAATAAAAACCTGAAGGAGTTTGGGAAAACATTTGAAAGAGCTTCATTAAAAGGAAACATAGTAAGAATAATATCTCCTTGGATACATGGTATGAGCACTTTAAACATTTGTTACGTAAATATATTTTAAGTGATGATGAACTTTCTGTTGTTATCGATGAGGGAGACGATGCGTATTTCAATCGTCCCATTTTGAAACAAGAAATTATATTTGCCATGCGGAAACTTAAAACTAACAAATTGGCTGGACCTGATTCTATTATTGGTGAACTGTTGAAGTTATGCTGGACCTCAAGTTGTTGACTTTTTACTAGGCCTTTTCAACAGAATTTTTGATGAGGGCATCTTCCCAGAAAATTGGGCAGAGTCTGTAACTTTGCCTTATTCAAGAAAGGCAAGTAGATAATCCTAATAATTACAGAGGTATCTCTTTGGTTGACGTTAGCAGTAAGGTGTACAGTACTGTTGTTAACAACAGATTGCAGGAATGGATTGAATGTAATAATATCACTGGAGAGCATCAGGCTGGGTTCAGAAAGGGTTACTCTACTATGGACCATATGTTTACTCTTCTTGTGTTTGTTCAGAAACAATTTTCATTATAAATTTTATGTTGCGTTCATTGACTTTGAAAAAGCCTTTGACTCAATCAATAGAAAGCTTTATGGAGTATATATGGTATCAAGTGGAAATTATTTGTAATGGAGCTATGTACAAAGTTGTCAGGACAAGGGTAAGAAACGGTTTCAGTCTGACAGATTACATTAGTTGCTTTGCTGGGGTAAGGCAAGGTGATGATGTGTGTAGTCCTGTGTATTTTCTATCTTCATTAAAGAGCTTGCCATTGAGGTTATCAATAATGGCCTCATGGTGGACGATTTCCAGAAGATGTCTTAGAATTATTTTTTTTTAGTAGATAATGTTTAGGTTTCAGAAACGATAGTTGGCATACAGCATCAGCTAAATAATCTGAGCAGGGCCGCCGCTTCATTAGAGTTGAAAGTAAACATGAATAAAAGCAACATTGTGTGTGTTTCGAAAGGGAGGTTATTTGGCAGCGAGGGAAAGATGGGTGTATGACGGACTTACTATACCTGTGCTGAATGTGTATAAATATTTAGGGATCTATTTTTCTACAAGCTTAAGTTTTACCTTTGCCTGTAAAGATCTTGCATGTAGTGCAAAAAATGCTTTAATATGTATCATGAAGAGATTAATTGCTTTGAGTAAGAGTTCACTTGAGCTATATTAAAAATATATGATTCCCAAATACTGTTTGTTTTGATGTATGGGGCTGAAATTTGGGGTTTGGATAATGCCGTTGTTCATTGTAAGGCAGTACGTGTATTTGTTTTGAAGAGGTTTGTAGGTTTTAACAGGCGGATTTCTAATGATGTGGTTATGGGAAGACCAATAGATATCCACTGTTCATTGCTCAGCCATTAAATGTGTTCGGTATTAGGTTAAAGCTTTTACACATGGAGTATTATAGATTGCCTCGTGTGTCTTATGAAATGTTGGTCGAATTGGATGTAAAGGATAAAACAAACTGGGTTTCAAATGTACGTCTGTTTCTGTGTAAGCACAGATTTGGGGATGTCTGGCTGTCACAGGGTGCTGGAAATCAAAGCCAGTTTATCTATGTTTTCAGACAAAGGTTGATTGACTGTAAATGACAAATGTGGGACGATCAATGTACAAAATAGTGGACGTTATGAATTGTACAGAAATTATTCTAGTTTTCGTTGTACTCAGGCTTATTTGAATTTTGATTAGGATATGCATCTGAAAAGATCAATTGCTAGATTCAGAGTTGGTGTTTCTGACATAAGGACTCATTACGTAAGATACCGACCACATAGACACCATGACTTGGTATGTCCATTGTGTATGCAAGGTGAGGAAAATGAAAGTCTGAAGTCTGAAGTCTCTCTTTCTCTCTCTTTTCACACACACACACCACACACACACACACACACACACACACACACACACACACACACACACACAACACACAACACACACACACACACACACCACACACACACACACACACACACACACACACCACACACGAGGAGAGAGAGACGAGAGAGAGAAGAGGAAGAGAGAGAGGAAGAGAGAGAGAGAGAAGAGAGAGAGAGAGGAGAGATCTGTGCATTTTTTTAGTTTCAGTGACCAATAAGGTAACAAGAAACACAATGAAAAAGCAAGAACAGTGATACTCGTTGTTTTTCCCCTTTTATTCCTGTGCCAAATGATAGTGTGCAAACCCAGATGACCACACCAGAAACTACCTCAGACGACAATATGTAAAAGAGGAAGGATGGGGGAGGGGATTATGCAGAAAGCAATCAGTGATGCCACTTCTTAACTGACTGCAACAAATATTTCAATCTATTTCAGTTCAAAATTGGGTCTTTCTAAATCGTTCTGTTTAAATCGAGAATGACATAATATTTAGACAGGTATTTTGTTTATATTCATTAACTTATTTTTCTATTTCTTCATACATTTATTTATTCATTCATCTATTATTCATTTATTTATTCATTTATCTTCTATTTATCAATTAATTTCATGCCATGAAAAATGTCATGAAACATCCTGCGCTAAAAACATGTTAGCATAAATGCAGTTGAGATGCTCTGTTAAAAAAGGGGCAGAATATGAATGCAGTGTAAACAAATTTCAACCTATTTGGTAGCATTTTGTACACTACTGTGCATGTGGCATGGAAGTATTACCTTTGTGAATAATTATTCTTAAGGGTAGAACAATCGCCTGATAAAATCAGTACTGTAGATACGATCAGGAATATGCACAACATGCTGGTTGGAAAGAAAGCAGCCAAAGAATTTCCAAGAATTTTGAGTCGGAAAGCAAGCAAAACAAATACTATTCCGTTACGGTGGAAGAGAGCTTGCGTAGTGATCTTACATGAAGAAGTTGACTGCCCATGGACAACGACTTTTCTGCCAAAAAAAAAAGACAGGAAGGGGAATTAGACCGTCATGTACCGAGTGAATGCCCTTGAGATTTGAGACAGGGAGCAGTACATGACTTTCTGATATAGTCAGAGAAGTCAAACGGGTCGTAGCTTTCCAAATAAAGGCCAAATCATATGTATGTGTGTGTTGCCAGCAAAAAAATGAATATTGTGGCTTGATTTCATATATCAAAAGGCATTTTCCCTTTATTTGTTTGACTCGGGTATGGTCGATACTCTGCCGGAATATTCTACTTGTATTACAAAATATTACACAGAAACACTGTCCGACGCTTCATGTTCCATCTGCCGGCCGCATCCAACCACTGGTATAGGTAAAACGATCGTTTTCCTTTTAGTTACAGTGCTATAAGCCATGAATCCAAGATCACATGAACCATCCAGAGGAGCCATCTGCCAAGTTCTCCCTCACCCACCCTGCAGTCCTGACTTGACTCATGCAGTTTTGGTTTACTCTCTCATCTGAAACAGACCTTGTCTGAGAGGAAGTTTCAGCCAGCTCAGGCTGAAAAGATGTGTGAAATCACTCTGGAATCCTATCGGAACCAGAGTTTCTGAAAGTACGATTGGAACTTTGTGTTACAAGTGAAGCTGAGCATTCTGAGCGATTGTAAAACGTCTAGTGATTTGGACATTAACACTTACATTCTATGAAGTGAATGACAACAGTTTTATATCACCAGTTATGAATAGTAAAACTCAATTACAACTCTGGAACAATTAAATGTAGATATCAGCTCATGAAATAAATCACACGTGAGACCATACCAGTGAAGATGCGTAGGAGCAGAAAACAGTTATAATGTAAATCTCGTCATAAAGTTTAGGCATTAGAATCAATGATAGTAGATACCCGCAGTTATTGTAGAACACTCACGATCAGAAAATAGCTTAAGAAGCAAATTACAGTAGATCCATTTCGGTAAATACTCACAGACGTCACTGAACAATTACACTCTCTATTAACTTATAACATAAATGATATTAAAATTCATAAAATAAATGACACTAAAACTCATATCAGTAAATACTCCTCATTGAAATTGAATCATTTCTATATAGATCAGCTTCAGTAGTTATCCACTTTAATCATAGAATAATTATAAAACAGATCAGCTTATAAAGTAATGACATTAGGATATATAACGGTTAATACCTATAAGGATCATCCAGCCATAAACATGTTTAAGGTAATGATGCAAACAACATAAAGCCAATATCCGTAAATTTCAATAAAGATTACAGTACAACTACAAAACAGATCCACTCACAAAGTAAATAAAGTTTGAAAAGATAGCAGTAAACATACGATATATGCACAGAGCAATTGCAACGTAAAAGAAGTTTTGAAGCAATTGGCATTAAAACCCAAACCAATAAATATCCATAATTGTGATCAAACAATTACAATAAAGATTA
>JAFLJL010018149.1:286807-309307 GCA_018398815.1 Conus ventricosus
TTTCGGGCGAAAGTAGCCTTAAAAGCCGCCTTTTCCTGTTTCTCTGACAAGTAAGACTTCAATAACCAAAAATAACGATTATCTACAAACAGACATACTGTGTAGGATATCCGTTTTCAATACTAATTTACTAAACTTGCTTGTCTTTTAAAACTAAGTTATATTTTTGACATAAAATCCGCACACTTATTTTGACTAATTTCTACTACAAAACTTTGTATAACCCAGACAGGTGACACGAGGCTGAAACCTGCTCGCTTAATTTACGGCTGGCGCAGACAAGGGCCTTTGTTCACACAGCGCAAGGCCCGCTTACAAACTGCGACCAAAAAATCAATAAAGCACACCTCGCGGCGCGTTAACTTGCAACATAGCCTATTGCATTAGCGAATGTTCTAGACTGTCACGTGTCAATGCCACGTCAAGGCCCGCCACGCAGCAAGACCGGTTTCGCCATTGTTTCCCGGGATCTACTGCACAAGAAGGTTGTGTTTTGACTGTGCTTCGCGTGTGGCCACATGTGTTTTAGTTGTGTTTATTTTAAAATGGCTAACATGTTTACTGAAGAACAGGCTCTTGCTATTCGAGACCATAAGTTTTACTTAACTGCATGTTAGAGTATTTGTCGAAAAGAATTAGGTGAAGCATACTTCGGAAATGAACGACTATCTTAAAGGTTTGTTGGTTCAAGAGGAAATGAAAGAAATATTGCTGTACAAGATGTAGCCAGTTTTAATACGTGTTTGACTATTGATGAGATGGTTCTTTATCTAATAAATGGCGCGTGCATTGTTGAAAGTTGGCCAAAGCAAAACAATCCATCACGCGTTAATTGTTGGGGCGCTGGCTTGAAACAGCTCAAGTTATGTTTAAAAAACAAAAACGCTACAAACATGGCGTTCATTTTTCAAGACGCAGGTGAAAATGGCTGATTTGTATGCCAGGAAACTCATTCAACTTTCTGTGTGTTTTTTATAACTATCCTAAATTTCACAAGCTAGGAATCAGTATAAATGAACTGTGTAGCAAACGCCAAACCATTATTAAACTTGTGCAACAGAATAACGATTTTCGAATGTTACTGGCAAACAAACTAGATAGGGCTAGGCAGACCTTAGTACATCTGCCAGTATGGAGAGGAGTTAGTGTGTAGCCAGCACTGTCTCCATATAAATGCTCCAAATATACAATGACGGGTTGTACTAACTACTGGCGATTAGAGCCGCCATAAAAGCTCGGCTACCAGGCTTGAAAGCAGGTGACGTAAGATCTATTTTTAGATACCGTTCGGATCACACAGCAAAGAAGGGTGAACCTCTAACTGTGTCAAACAGGCATCCATGCCCATTTGACATAGATATAAAGTCGCAAGCCCTCTAACTGTGTCAAACAGGCATCCATGCCCATTTGACATAGATAACGCATGACGTGGGTCTAAAAATAGCGGTTATGCATAACCGCGGCGGGGTTGGACTACTGACGAAAGTCTTCATTGTCCTGCACACCTTTCAAGTTCAAGTTCAAGTGCGAACAACAAAAAAGCCCCCTTCACTTTCCCACAAGCACTATCCTGTCTATTGTGTGTTTGTTTGTGTTGTGTTTTGTCCTCGCCCCCACCCTACTCCACGCATGCACACCCACAACCCACGCATGCACACACTTAAGTCACTTTTAAGTTCTTAACTTAAGTCACCTTAAGTCACTTCAAGTCACCCCAAGTTCTTAATTAAGTTCTTAATTAAGTTCTTAATTAAGTTTACTTCAAGTTCTTAATAAGTTCTGATCAAGTAACTTCTAAGTTCTTACACAAGTTAACCTAAGATCATAACTAAGTCATCCTCTAAGTACAACCAAGTTCTATTTAAGTTATCTTATAATTATCAAAAAAAAATACAACCTATGTTTTTATCTTAAATAGTAGATGTTTAATATAGTACACACACGCCTCAAAAAACGCGTCATCGTTGAGGATGTCTTGCTCAGCGTCCTTCTTCTTCTTCTTCTTCCAGATGGGGATGTTTAACCTGCCCCGTGCCCACAGTCTTCAAGTAGACTATTCTGGCACACAGGTTGCATGCATTGTGTATTTTCGTGTAGCCGGTACTCACCCGTCTTAGGACATGAGCATCGGGATCTTTAGAGTCCGTGTATGGTCTTTAGTGCATTGTGACACAGACTAGACCTCGGTTTATAGTCCCATCCGAACGACTATAGGGGGGATGGAGTCAGAACCAATGTTAACTCCGAGGGAAAAATCCCCTATACCGAAATTCGAACCCGCAACCCCAGGATCACGAGTCCGGCGCTCTACCAACTGAGCTATCGGCCCCCTTGGTCCTTGGCGCGAGATTGGTTAGCATAGATTCTTAATGAAGTTCTTACATCGTAAGCAAACCACATATGATTACATTCTGGTCTATGGAAATGTCTTTTATAGACTCCATGTCTTTATTTATTGACTCCATCATTTTAAACAAATAATAATCTGCCATGACCTATTTTTATCAAAAAAATTTAAATTTATGTTTTTAAAATATTATTGCATTTTAAATGGATAAAAATGATTTTTTGTTATTGGCGGTGCTGGCGTGCTGTTGTCTTCTTCTGTATTTAGTGGTTCAGATTTTTTTGGCTGCTTTTGTTTTTGTTCCCATTCTTTATATTTTTTATAACCGTAATAACTGCCCCCAGCGCAGCAATGGCGCCAAAAATGGCAACAGTTTTAAGTTCAATATTCCATGAAGACTTTGGTGCCCTTGAATTTAACTTGCTCTGTTTTGGGAGCTGGCATTGGATCAACTGTTGGCGTTGGTGGTGTTATGTTTTCATTATGGTTTTATTCTGTGATTGTAACTTTAATTTTCTTTGTCTGTTTAACTTGCTACTCTTTTCCCTGGCTGCAACGGGGTCCGGATGAGGAGGCATTTTACTGGTCACTTTCTCCCCTGATTCAATGTTTTCTGATTCAATTTTTCCCTGATTCTGCTGATTTTCTGGCTCGTTCATTTTGAAGGGAAATAAAATCTATATGATTAAAAAGTAATTAATCCCATGATTAACGGCGATAACAATGTTCCAAATCTGTAATATAGATCACAGCTTTAGAGACTCTAATGACTTTGTTAAAACTGGTCTTTGCGTTAAATCATACGTAAGATCTTGTTCAGAATCAATGGGAGCAAAATTACTGACTAGTTTAGTGTACAAACTAAGAACCGTTTGCCCAACGCTTTTTACCATTCTCGACCCCAACTGGCCCCTCATACCTGTTATGATACTTTATAATGTCTTGTGGCGACATTTTGTTGAATCTGTTCAATGTGATTCAGTTCCGAGGAACTGTTTTGTTTTCCCACATGTGCTAAAGAATACAACCTTTCCTTTTTGGGCATAATAGCTTGATCATCAACTTCTTCATTTGTAAGTCCAAGACGTTTAGTCCGCTCTGTAGCTCTACAGATCATTCGCTGTTCATGTTTTTTTTTATTAATTTATAATTATTTTATTTTTTAAAATGAGCACCAAAAAAAAACTATTCCCCAAACCTTGTATACCATTCTGCTGTTATTGGAGGCCAAAGTGTAGGATACTCAATGCTTGGTAAAAGCCTGTTAAAAATAAAACCGGCAGATCTTGGCCCAAACTAGATTTTGAGGTTCAGCAAAGTGATTGCTATTATTTGCAGCTTCATTTGCTACGAAAGATTTTCTAGTTAAGCAAGGAATAATTCCAGAGAATATAAATATGTAAAAAAATACATTTATAAAAATGGCTTCTCATAATGATGATAGGGGGTTTGCAGTAGTGAATGCGCTTGCTTTAGCGGAAGTAATTACGCATTTAGTAAACACGGGATGACGGTGAGAGAAAAAACATAAAAAGCTGTGGAGGCAACTAGCTGCAGCAAAGATCACTATGAAAAAACATAGAATTGAGCAGTTAGATTTTATTAATAACAAACTGAAAAAACAGGGGGCATGCAGCTTACACATTTAAAGATGTTGACCAGGCAATAAAAGGAATATTATCTTGTAATCGGCAAACCAATCGAGACATTGCCCCCACCAAAATTCAGTGATTTTATCATCCATCAGAAAAACAAAAGATGCAAGAAATCGGGGTTTATTGTCGTTGGTATGACTGTCGTGTATTTTGTTGCGCTAATATCAGCTGAATAAAAAATGAACCAAAATCTATTATTCGCCCAAAGGATATTGGAAGGGAATCACAGCAATTAAAAAGCTAAGCCAAGCAGCAGGAGTCAGTGAACAAACAGCAAAAGAATGGTTATCTAAACAAAGCGATTTGGCAAATTTATTTACCTGCCCTAGACGAATGCAGAGACCACACTTTGTGAATACAATACCAACGAACCCATCAAATGGTTCTTCTATATTTACCCTTTGATACGATTAGACGAAAAAAAATTTAAGTACGCACTTACAGTCATTGACATAGCTTCAAGATACAAAGATGGGGGAACCATTAAAACAAAAGAGTGCTTCTGCTGTTGCTGTTGCCATCAATGATATACCAACGAGGTCCCTTAACTTATCCTCGCATGATTCAAGTTGATGATGGAAAAGAATTAAAGGACAGTTTAATCAATTATTGTTAAAAAAATTTGAGTTACCATTAAAAGAGGCATTCCAGGTGTTCACAGATCACAGGCTTTAGTTGAAAACTTTAACAAACAGTTATCCAAAAGACTTTTTCCTACCAGTATCACAGAGAGTTATTAACAATTTCGCAACACAGAATGGGTTAGAAGACTGCCTCAGTTTTGCGCGCAATGAATAATGAAGAATTTAAAGGGCTAAAACCAGTACAAGCAATCAAAAGAAAAACAATAAATGTTGCTGAAGGAGAGTCTTCATCCGGCAAACTATTGCCATTTGGATTGAAAGTAAGGTACCTTTATTTACCGGGGGAAGCAGAAGGGGACACTCGCATCAGGGCAACAGATCCAGTTTGGAGTGTTGATCCATATGAAATAAAAAGAATTGTAAAAATGAATCCGCCCGTGTATTATTTACGAGAAACTGACACAACAAAACAAACCAGCTCCTCAAAGATCTTTTGTAAAAGAAGAACTGCAGATAATCCCCCCAGACACAGTTCCGCTTTAATTATTTTACGGTTCTGTAGTGCCCGGGTGCATATGAAAACTCTGGATTAACAAACACACGTTTTGTGTTTGTTCTATCTAATGACTTCTTTGTTACAAACAGTTGTGTTGATCTCATGTAGATTAGATCGTAGTTTTACGTTGTCATGATGAAAAGTCTTATTGTCAAACAATGCTTCTTTGTAGTTGTCATGTGATATGCTCAACTGCACAACACTGCGAGATATTCCTTTTGCTTTCTTAATGGTTTTCTCCTGGCTCGAAATACTGTACATTTTTGACCTTAACCCCACATACTCCTTGATCACCTTTCCAGATAATTCATCCTTCATCTTTCCTAAAACCTTCTTATTAGTAATTGAATGTAAAGGCGAATCTTTAGGGTAATCGGATGTGTCGTACCATCCACTCGCTCCTTTAGCTACTTCGGTTTCCATGTCTTTATAGATGTCTTCAGTAGGGATATCTATAACAAAAACTATCTGTATCTGTGTAAAGCACTCTGGACTCGGGATACGAGGGTTTAAAGTAGTCATAAAGAAACTCTAACATTAAAAGCTTTGATAATTCTAAAACAGTAAACCCAATAAATACAGGTTTGTCCAATTTGACTTTCTTTTTCTTCATCATTATGCCAAAAAGCTGATCATGAAATCTTCTAAAGTCCTGATAATTAGGTTTTGAAGTCAGCTTAATTGCTTCGTTCTCTCTGGTGACCAATCTGACATCTTTACGTTTGTGTGGATTCTCCATAGTCTTTCCAAAACAGCTGTTGTTCATCAGCTTGAAAAAGTCTTTTCTGAAGCTTCTGCGGATTTAGTTCTGAGATCAGTGTTCTTCATGATGTAGGGTTTCATGAACTGTTCTTGATCAAAAGCAATTATACGATGAACAGCTGCCCAACTTCAAACCGTGTCTTAAATAAAATTGTAGAAGTCTGTAATGACAGAACATTTTTTTTTTTGCCTCGAAGATTGGGCACAAGTTTAGGCGGCTCTGTTTTGCCATCTTTAGACTTTCTGCTGCTAATGGATAGTCATTATGCAGGGTCATTGGAGTTCATGAGGAAATTCTAAGTCAACTTCTAGAATTTGTATCCACGCTGTCGATCGGGCGTTAAACTGTTCAACCACTTTAATGCTCTTTGAATATTATTCGTACCACCGCTTGTGTGCATTTTAAATTTTGCGTATGGAAGTGATTGCCCCATTTGCCCATCCATACAGATTGTTTGCATCTAAATACATAAGATAGTTAGCCCTTTTTTACTTGGATCATAGTCGTCCAAGTATTTGTTGTTTGCTTTACGTAATGATGCGACGCCATACTAATTCCTCCACGCAATCCGTTTTCAATCATCTGAATCATTGGTAAATCTGACAATAAATCAATCTGTACTCCGTAAACTTTAAGAAGCATCCCAGCTCATCCCAGGCGCAGAAATGTAATGCGCGGGATCCAGGCTATAATGTTTCATGCAGGTCTTTCTTAATTTTCAAAGCTCCGCCAACAACATACATCGGCCATCAAGTAGGAATCATGATAGTCTCCCATCGTTTTACCTCTAACTTTTGCCACGCATCTTGAGCATGCTGGTAATCAGAATCACTGATGTCCTTTCCTCTAAGACTAGAAAAGAACGCGCCTTTAGTGGGAAGGGTGTCTTCGTCAAACCTTTCCCAAAACTTTCATGAAACTCATAAGGGTTAAACGCCCTTTCTAACAAGAGTTGGGTTCAAAATATTCTTCCGTTATTGGGCAGGATTTTTAAGAACATAGCCAGTGACTCTAATGATCCCTTTCAGGTGTTGCTTTGAGTCATAAAAAGACATTTTTATTTAAAGTGAAACACATGTACTTTTCCGATGACTGTGCAATGCATGTTACCCTGAAGGCTCGCCCACTGCTTTCATATAAGGTGGGAGTCGTAACCTCGCAAGTTGTGAAAGAATATAGGCAGCTTCCATGTCTTTGGTTCAAACTTTAGTTGAAGATTGCAGTTGTTGTGCGTGCTCCTCTGAACTTTCCACTAATGTGATCATGGTCTCTTACTTTTGGATTGGCTTCTTCACTGAGTTTAACACAAAATCCAACAGTGAGTGGCTGAGTCATACTGTTGGTCTTCGGGCGTCATCATGATTTCAGATAAATTCAGATTATTAGAAACAATCATTACGCACTTGCTGCATGCGCTGTAAAAATCTTCTAGCCGCATCTGGTCCTCTGTATAATTCTGGCGTTGAATGAGCGCCATCCGACCTAACATAATGAAGGCAAATGAAATATCTATGATTACTCATTAAAAACTGTTTTCAAATTTTTTGGGGCGCGGCCCTTCAAAAGGGAAAACAATGAGTGATTCAAGTCTGCGTAAACAAATATGGAGAATTTTGCAGCCGTTTCAGTTTTTAAAAACAAACTTTAGATCCGGGTGGGGGCGTAATTAGTTCCGTAATTACAGTCAACTGGGCCAATACAAATGTTTCTTATGTTCGCTTTGCGGCTTGAACAGATGGCATTCTTGTTAAACATTTTCTGCAGAATTCTTGTTTTTTTTTTATGCTTTGAAGTATGCCGCAATAATCTACTCATTGTTCGTATAAATGTGTAATGCGGTAGCCCCGCTGGGGGAAAGCATAAAGTAGTAAGTCAACGTTTTTTGTCTGGTTGCCAATCGTTGGACTGTTCTTGGACACTTTAATCGGTTGTAGATTTGTTTCCTCATCCCATGTGTAGATATTAACAGTTATTGGTTTGTTTTGTTCTTCAAACTGATCAATTTGTTCTACACTCACAGGAAAGGATATTTCCACTAAAGTTAAGATCATTAATGTAATCCCAATAGTTAGACACTCTTTCTGCGTTTTTGCCGACGTAATGCAGCCTTGCGAGAACACACCACATGAAACATTTGTTGTCGTATTCTTTATGTTTAGAACTGCTCCTTTTGCAACTAATGCTGGAGGTAGTGGAATGTAAGACTTGCCTACAATCGGCGCATACTTAGCCTGTTTAACTAATCTCTAAGACTTCGCCCTCTGACCAACCAGAGCCTCTCATTTTGGCTTCTTCAGCGGCCACATCAAACTGTGTAAGCAGTTGGTTGCCCAACCGGGTTTTAAAGTCATTACGAGAAAGAATAGCCTGTTGTCTAGTTGAGACCCAGACTTTAGATTTTCTTCATTAATTTTTTACATAGTCGTTTTAAAACAGCTAACATTACTTTAACTGGCGGTCTATTTGTTATTTTTACTTGGAACTTGAGAAATAGCATGAACACTTTGCCTGTACGCTTGCGGGATCAATGACTTCTAAATCAATAATCATTCATTGCTCTTGATAAATCTTCTTGCAATTGTTTCAAACAATTCGCCCTGGACCTTCATATATCTTATCCATGCGAGTTTCTTTTCTAACTCAAAATATTTATTTAAATCAAAAAAATAATTAATCAATATCGATATTTCTTTTTGTGTTTAGACTCAAAACTAAAGTATAAAACACCCTTTGGCGTTGTTAATGTGAGCTGTTTAGAACAGAGTTTAATGGTTTCGTTTACTTTTTTTAAGCATTCCTTTTTTATTGCTCCGGGTCTGGCTGTTGAGAAAAACTTGTCCCCCGCCTTTCTTGAAGATCAAACTTTTGTCTTTTGTAGTCATCAAAATCGGCCTGTAAACGACTAAATTCTTCATCCGTGATGTTTGAGTCAGCTAGTGCTTTATTTATAATCAGTTTAAAGGAACTAAGTTTAGCTGTTATTATTGACCATAGCTGTGTGTTTTTGGGAGTTTAGTTTTTTATTTTTTTGCTAGCTCACCTACGGCTAATGAACATAGGCCAGAGCTAAAGACAAACCGCCTAGAGGTAAAGCTGCTGGTGCGCCTATGCCTGTTGCTAAGAGGCCAAACTCGTTCCTGCTGATGCGGCGCTTAAATAGTCGATGCCCAGTATTAACATAGGTAACAGCTTTAAAAGGGCGCAGATACCTTCGTTTGGTTTTGCTGTATTTTGAAAGATCCTGCTTATTTTTTTTGCATTTGGTAATGTTGGTTAATCTAAAGGTTTTTTGCCGGGTTTCTACTATCTCTTCTCTTGGCGACTCTGGCGCTGTAGGCACATTTGGATAAACTTGAACAGACATCTTTTTTAAAATGAAAAATAATTTAGTATTCTGTATCTTTTAATTTTTTCTTTTCAATATTCAGCTGTGCATCAATTAAAAAAAACAAATGTACATTAAGCGGTTTATCGGATTCTTTTTCTTTCTAATTTGAATTGTTTACGTCTTTAACCGTTCCCCCACTTCCATGCAACATTAACCCTGTTGACCTAGGTCAATCCATAAACCGTATTTTGATTTTTAAAAAATCATCAAGCCTAACCCCTGTGAAGGTGTAGATCTTTAGACGCAAGGTCTGCTGTTGGACTTCTGCCCTCCCACCCCCAAACAAAATTTTCTTATTTCGTCAAAATGATGATAAGGGTCTAAGTCCGCTAGCATAGATTTGGTTAGGACTACCATCAATTTACATTGTACTTTCGTTATTTGGATTAAAAAACTTTTCCCCTTGCTCTTGCGAAAAGGTTTTTTCATCTTCACCCCAGCAATAAAATTTCCTTTAAGCGATTTTACTGCGACAAATAAGATTAAAATTCCATTTAGCGTCTGCCTGCTTTTAGGAAATGTTGAATGATGACGCACGTTTTCGTAAATATTTACTAATTGTGACTCATATTGTTGCTCAATCAGCCCTTTCTAAATTAGAGTTGCTACCAAAATCAAACTCTAACGAGATGTCAGAAATGCTGTACATTGCTCGGTGTCTGTTGATCTGATAAACACGTTTGTATTCATTAAAAATTAGTTCGTATGACAATCTGTCTTTTAATTTCCCCTTGAAAGTATGGCGCATGCGCTTTTAAAAACTCAAAATCTAGGGGAATGGAAAAGCCATTTCAAAACGCATAACTTACAGCTAAAGCCTTTTTTGCTGCTTTTAGCACCTGAGGCAGTTTGGCCCTATTCTAAGTTTTTAGTGCTTCTTCATTGCCGATTCCTTGAAACGCAAGATCTTCCCTTTCATTCGCGGTTTAGCCCTAGATCAATAGGTTAAAAATATGTCTGCATTGTTTAAAGAAAATACTTCTTTCCCCAAGTTTTACAGAAATTTTCTTTAAACGATTGCCCGTCCCAAATTCTGGACTAACTGTTCTAGTTTGGTCTGTTGTTGAAGCGAGTTCTATTTTGAAAGTAAGCCCTGCAGAGCCTGGCACAATCAAATCATCCGCTCTAGGTCTGGAAATCTAACAGTAAGAATTTGATCTGCATCAAAAGTAGATGGATTATTTGGAACAGTAATTTTTCCGTTTATTTCCCTTCACGCCACGGGGTTCTTTCAGTCTTCTATCGGGTCAAGAATCGAGCCATATACTTGTGACATTTTTATAAAACAAAATAAAAAGTTAATTATTTAAAAACATGGCGGAATTGGAGGTGAAGAAGATTATGTATTAGTGATCTTGGGGACGCCGACATGGATGAAAGGACTCCTTTGACAAAAGCATCGCTCGACGTTCTCATTTCGGGATGAATTGAAGGGCGCAAAGGCGTGAATTAACAGAAAGTAAGGTCAGATTTTTATACCAAAGTTTAGGACTAGAACCTCCCGAAACTATATACCCTGATGATTTTGAACTAAAAGATAACCATTTGTATTTTAGAAACGACAAAGGAGAACGTGTTCCGCTTACGTAAAAAACTAAACTCATCAAAGTTTGTAACTGGTACAATTAATCAAAGGGTCAGTGTAAGCGGCAGAATCGCCTTGGCTTTACTAAACCAAAATTAGATGTGGAGGCAGTTGCTAAACTTCAAAAACGCTAAAAAGAAAATCCCAACAGATAACCAAATACAAACATTTGAAATTGAAGATTTAGATCAAACAGCAGTCAAAGTAATAAATACAGTAGGGGCAGAACTCACTGAAGATGAAGAAACAGCTTAAATACTATAAAATGATCTCCCCCTGGGCCCGCGCAAGAAATACAGGCGCCTATAAGAGAATTAAAAGCCCTTGATCGTACTTTAAGAACCTTCAGAGGGAATTAATAAACAATTTAGATTAAAATGACTCAACTAGATAAGGATATAGAAAAGGAAAAAAAAAACTCGCTGAGGCTGACGACGCCAACTTAGGGCGTGAGATTAAAGAAAGAATAACCCCAAAAAAAAAAAGAGCTTAAAGAACAAAGAATGGAAAGACTAAAAGCGTTGTCTACTAACCCAGAACAATTACGAAATCGAGTGAGCAGAATAAGAGAAACTATCCATAGAATTTTATATGAAGACACAACGCTAGCAGAACGAATAAGAAACATTGTTTAGAGAGCAAGGGTCACATTACAAGCGTTATAACGGCCTTAGGATTTGCAATAAGTACACTGGTAATGGCTATTACAGGCGGTGGTGGAGGGCAAAGTTCAGTGCCCCCCCCGCCATCGCCTCCGCCTGATAAATTTATGGGTAAAAAAACAACTGATCATCTTGCAAGTTTATTAAAAAAAAAATTTGCTGGTAAGCTATAGACTCTTTACCTGGTATATTAGGGAGTACGTGAGCGGCTTTTGTCTACGCAAGCAAAGTATTGGCTTTAAAGGCCGAGCACTTATGGGGATTAGTTCTCCTTAATATTGGGTTTTTTATTTTGTAAAAAAAAGGCCAAATAATCCTAGGACAGTTAATCCCCAAAAAAGTGTTCTTTTTATATTCATGGTCATTATTTTTTTTGGCTTCTTCAACAGTCTTTGTGCTTTGGACCTTGGGGGTTGAATGACTTAATCTTGGGGGGTCATGGTGTTTTTTTATTGTTTGTACTATTACTGGCCCAGAATTTATTTCGTTTTTCCCAACCTTCTGTTCATTGCCTGCTATAAGAATTTCCTTATTGTAGTTTATTATTGTACCTATCTGGAGCCTGAGGGCAGAAGGCCCGCATGTATAAACCAGTGCCAACAGCAAAGTCTACTTTCGATCTTGCGTATTGTAAAACATTTTGGTACCTTTTTATACTTGAAGGGAAATCAACTGTAGAATTAATTGGCGCCTCTAAATTTGCTAAGTATTGTTTTTTGCGCGTCAAAGCCAGTAGAAGGATCAGTTATGCTCGATCTCGCCTGTGCTTGGGGATCCTAGCAAACACCAAACATAAGTTTCGAATAGAGTCGTTTATTCGTTCTATTCCTGCTTTAGGGTTTGGCCCTCAGATATGTCTAAGATAATGTTGTCCATGCTGTTTTATGCTCTTTCTCTATGGACCCGAGGGGAACACCTGTGCCTGAGAGAAAAATGTGTAAGGAGGATTCCAGTCATAGTTATACTTTCTGTGCACGCCCCACAAATAAGGGGTGCCTAAGCCATATTAAGATCTGACTTTTGTCTAAAGTCTGTCTTAACATTTTTATGAATTCGTTACAAATCCTTTCAAAAGCCTTCATGTCTATTCTCTTGCTGAATGGATTAAACGGTTTGTCATTTGGCAATGGGGCTCGCAATTCAGTCAAAATACGTCTGAAGGTGTAATAAAAATGAAATCTGTACACTGACCTCACCAAAGGATCAGGAAAGATTTAAATGATTAGCATAAAGACACTCCACACCCAGTTGATGCACAAAACACGGCAAAGTTTAACTGGTTCTGATAAAACTGCATCCCGGGTGACTGAACCACAACTTTTGCGATGCAGTCTTTTTTAATAGGGGGGTTTTAAAATATCTTCTTAAATGGAGTACTCACCTTTTTATGAAAAAGTGAAAGTCTGGTCACAGCAATGTCAAGAGTATCAGTTGCTATATTTTTTAAGATTGTAGTGCGGGCCCAACAGAATATTTTGCATCTTTAGTATATTTGAACGCACTCATTTTTATTTTTGTTTAAAACAATGTTTGTAATAAAAACAACTCAAGACAGTCCTTCGTTTTTTAGAACATGCTATTGAGAAAATTGCGGAACCAAAATGGTCGCACTCCATGAAATATTCTACAAAGTCGTATGGTTTAATATAACTGAATCCAAGGGGAATAATAAGATTCAAAAATTTAATAATACAGGAAACTTAGTTGGCCAGTTAATCATACCTGATGGTTATTACGGATTTTGCTCACTAAAAGAAGCAATGAGCTACTTCAACATTACTCTCAAACTTAACAATGCAAATCTAAAAACAATGTTATCATTCAAACCTGAAAAAGAAGAAGTAGGTTACTATTTTGATAGAGAGCTAGCTAAAATGTTAGGCTTTACAACTGACAATCGACCCACTCATAGTTTTAGAGTTGCGCCAGACAAAACTACTTATGAGGGGGAAAGTCCGCTCGATCTTGCATTACATTCATGACTCTATGTTCATTTGGATGAGCTGAGCACTGATGAAAACTTATATGATGGAAGGCCCTCAACTGTTTTAAGAGCTCTTCCGTCAGGGAAAGCTGCATATTGCGATTATGAAAATTATACAATTCCCTAATTTACAGTTTAAAAGATTAGTTTGTGGGAGGATCGGATCATTTAATATAAAAATCAAAGACAAAGCGGGGAAAGTTGTAAAATGTGATAACCTGCACATTGTTTTGGAAATAAAATAATAAGTTGTACTAAAAAATGTCGCGTGGGCCAGATGAATCCGGAGTTACATTAGCGCCTGTAAGGTGTATAACTTAGAATTAAAAGACCTTGCAGACGTTGCGGACTTTGAACAGAACGGTGAGATAGGCACTTGTAATGGGTTTGAGTACACTAAAGATGGTGATTATAAACGGAAAGAGGTTGGCGACAACAAAAAGTTTCCTAAACTAGAGCAACTGCGCAATGTAAAGCAAATAATGCTGGCCAGTATGAATATAAAATAGTCCGAAAACCTGACAGCAAATGGCACTTAGAACCATATTTAGAATGGGAAATAAAATTTGAATTCATAAGCCCATTTACATTTTTTAGCCGTCAAAAAAGTTTCAGAAAAGCACTCAACTCGGGTCCTTTACATGTAAGTCTTATGCCAGAGGACAATAGTCGGAAAGAAATTGAAATAAAGCCGTATGGGAATAAACAGTACATCCTCCACAGAAGAGAAACGGTTTTAAAGGAAGCTTCTACAAAATTACAGTTCATTCCGCAAATGAAATTAGGAGACACGTTCACAATGATATTTGAAATTTCTGTCTTAAAAGATGTGAAGAGGGATGGGGTTGTGGGTGTTAGTGACGTCCTTCTAAAAGGAATTCTAATTAGCTGGCAAAACTTAGATGTTGACAGTCTTAAAGTTTACTGTCGTCGTTCTTCACAATGGTGAGGATATTAAGGTCATAACAACAAGCAACAAAATCAATATTAGTCTAAATAGAAACAATCTTACAGCACTGAATTGGATTAATCTTACGCATTTAGATCTTATAGGATTTTATTATACTGAACAAGTTTTGACAGAGAGCATGATAAAAACAATAACTGGATTAGATTAAGTTCTGTTATAAAACTATGGAGCAGTTAAACTTTATGACAAAAACCCCTCATTGTTCATTAATTTGTGGACAAACTGGTTGTGGAAAAACAATATTTATCCTCAACCTGTTACAAACAGTTATCGTTATAATTTTGATCATATTGTGATTTTCTGCCCAACATTTAAAAATGGAACAAAGCATATCATGATAGAAAGTTTATATGGACTGATGAATAACATATTTTTAGTTGATCCCAGCAATAAACTGAGTGAATGTTTAGAACGCTTTTTTATATTGTTTGAGGGAACGCAAACGCTATTTATTATAGATGACTGTTCAGCAGAAAGAGACATAGTTAAAAAAAGAAAAACTTTGTCAAAACTAGCCTTTAGTGGAAGACATGCTGGGATAAGTGTGTGGATTTTATGCAAAAAATATAACTCAGTTTTAAAAGACTTTAGAGAACAGTTAAAGACTGTAGTTTTATTTCACATGAAAGACAGAGATGCATTTGATGAATGTTTGCGTGAAAATGATGTTATTGAAAACGATCAGGAAAAACAAAGGATTAAACAAAAATTAAAATCTGAAAAGTTTAGTAAATTAGTATTGAAAACGGATAATCCTACACAGTATGTATGTTTGTAGATAATCGTTATTTTTGGTTATTGAAGTCTTACTTGCTCAGAGAACAGGAAAAGGCGGCTTTTAGGTCACTTTCGCCCGAAAACTGGTTGAGGGCGAAAGTGAGTTAAAAGCCGCCTTTTCCTGTTCTCTCCACCTGTCACAATGCTAGTTCTGCTCTGTCCATCTCCCTGTACTCCACCTGTCACAATGCTAGCTCTGCTCTGTCCATCTCCCTGTACTCCACCTGTCACAATGCTAGCTCTGCTCTGTCCATCTCCCTGTACTCCACCTGTCACAATGCTAGCTCTGCTCTGTCCATCTCCCTGTACTCCACCTGTCACAATGCTAGCTCTGCTCTGTCCATCTCCCTGTACTCCACCTGTCACAATGCTAGCTCTGCTCTGTCCATCTTCTTGTACTCCACCTGTCACAATGCTAGCTCTGCTTTGTCCATCTCCCTGGTCTCCACCTGTCACAATGCTAGCTCTGCTCTGTCCATCTCCCTGTACTCCACCTGTCACAATGCTAGCTCTGCTCTGTCCATCTCCCTGTACTCCACCTGTCACAATGCTAGCTCTGCTCTGTCCATCTTCTTGTACTCCACCTGTCACAATGCTAGCTCTGCTCTGTCCATCTCCCTGTACTATTCATGTCACAATGCTAGCTCTGCTCTGTCCATCTCCCTGTACTCCACCTGTCACAAAGCCAGCTCTGCTCTGTCCATCTCCCTGTCCTCCATTTGTCACAATGTTAGCTACACTCTGTACATTTCTGTCTAACATCCATCACAACGCAAAGTGTACTCACTCGTTCTGCTTCAGCGTCTGAAGTAGTTGGCCGAACATGAACTGTTGGTTACCGTCTGTAAGGCCGCCCCATTCACTGGGAAATGTAAGCATCGATGTGCCACATATAGTGTTAGGGAACACATCGTTTGGATAATATTGGAGCGCCATGTTCTGTCCCAACTGCGAAACAGCACAGCAAACAACAGGTTCTCGATGCAGCTGGACTTTGAGGATGAGTGAGAGAAAAGCTGGGGACAAGGTGGGGGTAGTGTATGATAAAGGGTGTGGGTGAGCTATTTAGAGAACATTCCGGACCCACCCTCTACCACCTTCACACACACACACACGCACACGCACACGCACACGCACACACACACACACACACACACACACACACACACACACACACACACACACACACACACACTTTTCAGACAAAAATCTTTTGTTTGGCTGTCGTTTGCCGTCGTTCTGATACTGTATTTACTCATTTATTTATTGGGGACATGGACAAGCTTTGAACATCCTTTTTGGGGATGTTTCATTGTTTGTTCTGTGTGTTCTGTGCTGTCATGTCTGCTAGGCGATTCGGTGTCGTAAGAGCATTCCTTCGGAGTTACTTTTCTTGTGGGAGCAAGAGTTACCCTACTTGTTTGTTTTCTATTGTTTACTGTTCCCTGTCTCATTCCATATTTACCTTCGTTTCAATTAAATCGAAGTTATTTGTATTTGTTTCTGTTCGTCTTTGTACTTGTCTGACTATATTCAATTTTAAAAGGCTGTGCCAGTCTTGAACATATATGTGTTCATTTCTCTAGTTCTTGTTGCTGTGTAGATGTGTTCGGAACAGGGTATATGGGCAAGCTTGGAACATCCTTTTTGGGGATGTTTCATTGTTTGTTCTGTGTGTTCTGTGCTGTCATGTCTGCTAGGCGATTCGGTGTCGTAAGCAGCATTCCTTTGGAGTTATGTTTTCTTGAGGGAGCAAGAGTTACCCTACTTGTTTGTTGTTAATTGTTTGCTGTTCCCTGCCTCATTTCATATTTACTTTCGTTTCAATTATATCGAGGTTATTTGCATTAGTTTCGGTTCGTCCTTGTACGTGTCTGACTGTATTCAAGTTTTAAAAGGCTGTGCCAGTCTTGAACATAAGTTAATTCATATTTGTTCATTTCTCTAGTTCTTGTTGTTGTGTAGATGTGTTCGGAACAGGGTATATGGGCAAGTTTGGAACATTTCTTTTTTTTTTTGGGGGGGGGGGGATGTTTCATTGTTTGTTCTGTGTGTTCTGTGCTGTCATGTCTGCTAGGCGATTCGGTGTCGTAAGAGCATTCCTTTGGAGTTACGTTTTCTTGAGGGAGCAAGAGTTACCCTACTTGTTTGTTGTTAATTGTTTGCTGTTCCCTGCCTCATTTCATATTTACTTTCATTTATTTTGTTAAATCTCGAGTTTTGGATCAGTTCATCATCAACAGTTCCCATGTTCTGTATTGCCGATCGCAATGTGAACCCGTTGGATTTTTTGAGTGGGGCTGACAGGAACAACATGTATGACTTGCCTTTGCTCAGGTCCAACTCAGAAGTCTGTTAAGCAGCTCCTGAGCCAGGTGTCCGGTATCCCCTTTGTACACCCCCTGCCAGTCATGTGACCTTCAATGAGACATGTTTGCACGGAATTTGAGTTTCAGAATGCGATTGTTTTCAAAGAGCCGGGTTTCTTGTATTTGTAACCTTTTCGTTTCCAGTTCGTCGAAAAAGATTATTACATAAGGAAAGATGCTTTAAATGTATTTCAGGTTTTTTTGGTTTTTGTTTCTGGCTTCTCCTCCGCTCCAGTCTTTGATGAAAAATAGTAATTTCTGGATAGAAGCCGGAGCATCGCAGTTGGTGGAACGATCGACTCGTGATCCTGGTTGTCTAGAAGTGTCGTGTTCAATCTCCGCCAGGCCATTTCGGCACAAAGAGATTCATTTCCCTCGGCGTAAATACTGGTTGTGTACTTCGTATCCCGAAAAGACCCTCCGGTGATATTATAAACTGAAGTTCGCTGTGTGAAAGCTAAAACATCATATTTCACACACACAAAAATCTCGACGCTAATTTTTCGGAGGAGATGGCTAGCTGGCCGTTGGTATGGATGACAAGCATACACACTACCGTCTGTGAAAAAAACTCCAACAGAATGAATAACTGAAAACCTGAGTGATTGGTATTCGAATGGATGACACGGGAAGCTGCAGAATGCAGCACTAGCAGTCAGCTCTTCAGTTGGCTCCACCCAGGTAGGCAACCCGTCGTGTGAACAAGAACGTGGACTGAAAAGCGCGTTGAGCTTGTCTTTATCAGAGGATAGGCGCGATATAAGTACTCTTAGCGATAATAGTAATAATACTAATAACTGTAATAGAAGCTTTAGACAGCGATGCGTGTTTCCCGTCCTGTGAGCTATTAAGGGAGATCGTCAGACAGGCTACTGGCGGCTCTCTACGTCGGGTGGGTTCGCGCTCCTCCCCTTCTGAAGGAGCAGTTCACGTCCACCCTGACGTCAGCCGGATGGCCTGCCATGGGCAGTTCCCCTGTGTCTCCCAGCCAGTTCCTACCAGCTGGTATTGACGGATCTACGTCGATCCGTTTTTCTGCACTACGACACGGGTAACACTTATTTGACTAACAATGAAAACTGAGGGGAATAAATTCTCCAGAGAGGAAACTGAGTGGCGAGAAATCAAGCCAGAAATGAGGCGTGGAGAGTGTATGGAGATCTAAATTTGAGTCGAGACTGTGTTAGTGCGAGTGTGGCTTTCTTTTTGTTTCCCGTCTCTTTCTTGTGGCTTGTTAGCCTAATCCTTTGTGTTCATTGCCTTGTTTGCAAGATGAAATAAAGAATGTAATAGTTGGCCGATTTGTTTTAGAAACTGTGGGGTCTTGTCTATTAGAGAGAGAGAGAGAGAGAGAGAGAGAGAGAGAGAGAGAGAGAGAGAGATAGAGATGGATGGAGGGAGAGAGAGAGAGAAGAGAGAGAGAGAGAGAGAGAGAGGAGAGAGAGAGAGAGGGAGATGGATGGAGGGAGAGAGAGAGAGAGAGAGAGAAGAGAGAGAGAGAGAGAGAGAGAGAGAGAGAGAGAGAGAGAGAGAGAGAGAGAGAGAGAGGGGGGGGTTGGGGTGGCTGTTATGAGTGTCTACGGAAACTTTGCAATAAGACAGTTATTCAGATCGGGTGAGGTTTTTCGCTTCTGAATGTTGAATGATTCATTTAGAAAGGTTCCCGTGTTGGGCAGAGTAGTTATGAATTCCAAAGATGAGCACTGGGTAATGTGGAAATCTCCCTAACCACCTCTTGGTAACCGTCTCTTTCAGTTTGATATGTAGTAACTTCGCATAGGCAGACTTCAGGAATAGGGCTGACGGACGATCCAGTTTCTTGACGCTGCTGAGCAATGTTATTCACTTCTGTTGTACCGCTTGCGATCTTTCTCGAGCATTTTTTCACGCCTTGTAGATCAGATCTCTGGTGTCAACGCTCGAACAATGCCGTTTCCATTGAAGTCTGCAAAACCATGAGTTTTTCTGGTCCATTGTTTTTGTCAGTGTTTGTTCCTTTCTCTTGAATTCTTCATATACGTCGTAGGCAAAAGTGGCTGCATGTTCCCAAATACATTTATCCGTTCTATCAGTCAGTCAGTCATTCCCTGACCGCTGGGGTCGTTGGGAGGACGTGATGATGCAGCCGCCGTTTCTCTCCATTTTATTTCTGTTGGTGGCTGTCTTGAGGAGATCTGGCATGGTCATTTTGGTCCAGTCCTTTATATTGTCGGACCAGCTCTTTCTCTGCCGTCCTCGTCTGCGCCCTCCTTCAACGGTACCTTGAAGGATGGTTTTGGAGAGGGTGTTGTGACAAATGACGTGGCCAAACCATCATCTTCCGTCGTTTGACGGTTGCCAGAAGTGGTTCGTGGGGCCCAACTAGTTAGTGACCAGGTTCCGCACATAATCATTGGTCTTGTGTTCTTTGTAGGAGATGCAGAGTAGTTTCCTCAGGCACCTGGTCTCAAACGGCTGGATTCTTCTTTCTGTTTCGGCCATCAGTGTCCATGTCTCGCAACCAATAAGAGGATCGAGACCACTAGTGACTTGTAGAGCCGGAATTTTGTGTGGAAGTTGATGTTGCTCTTCCACACTCTGTTCAGTCTGGCCATCGCTGCTGATGCGGAGTTGATCCTGATTCGTATTTCTGCTGTGCAGGTGCCATCTTTGGACAGGGTTGCTCCCAAGTACCTGAAGCTGGTCACTTCTTCCTGGGGCTCACCATTCATGGTTATGTTGGCATTGCTGTTAGTCGTGCTGTTGACCATGACCTTTGACTTCTCTGTGCTGACCTCCATGCCGATAGGCACTTGCTCTTGTGACAAGTCTGTTTATGAGATCCCGGAGCTCGGTGTTGCTGCCCCCCATGAGATCGATATTGTCTGCGAAACGAAGGTTGCAGACTGGCCTGCCCCCATGCTGATGGAGGTGTGGTATTCATTCAGGTCTCTTCATGATTCTCTCCAGGAAGATGTTGAAAAGGACGGAGATAGTAGGCACCCTTGCCTGACTCCGACTGTGGTCGGAAGAACTGACCCTGCTGGCTATTGAGAAGTACTGTGCTGCTGGAGTGTTCATAGAGGGCCTGGATGACTTGGACGAGCCTCTCATCAATGTTGAAGGCTCTGAGAACCTGCCATAGGCCGTTGTGCCACACCCAGTCGAATGCCTTCTTAAAGTCAATGAAGTTGTGGAAGAGTCCTTTCGGTGTTGTAGATGCTTTTCAATCAGGACTCGGCAGTTGAAAATTTGTTCCACAGTGCTCCCCCTCTCTAAAACCTGCTTTCTTCTGATAGCAGTTCCTCAGCCTTGGATTTCAGTCAGTTGAGGATGATGCGAAGCATGACTTTGCTGGGGTGGCTGATCAGACTTATAGTCCTGTATTTTGGCATTGTTTGAGGTTGCCTTTCTTGGGTAAGGGAATCACCAATGACTGGGTCCACTCTGTGGCCACTTCTTTTCTGTCCAGATCTTCTGACATAGCATTGTTAGTGCCTCTGTGGTCTCTTTCCCTCCGTATTTTGCAAGCTCAGCTGGGACACTGTCCACTCCTGGGGATTTCCCTGGCTTCAGACTCTGTATCGCGGCTTCAACCTCCTCTTGAGTACTTGGAGGCTGTTCTCACTGTCTGCGGGTCGTTGGTTGTCCTGCAAAATGGATGTGTCGGGTTGAGCTGGTAATTGTAGAGTCCCTCACAGTGTTCTGTCCACCTCTTCAGGACTTCTTCTTCTCTTCTCTGTCAGTAGCTTGCCATCCTTATCTTCGATGACCGCTGATCTTGTCTGGTTAGTCTTATGAGGGTCTTGAGTGTGTTGAAGGCTTCTTTGCTGTTCCCTATTCCATGCCTTTCTCGATTGCTTCGCACTGCTTTCTATCCAATTTTCCTCGGCTATCTTCATATTCTTCCTGACTTCTCTGTTCACCTGTTGGTACTGCATCCTGGCTTCGTCGCTGGAGTGTTTCTTTCCTCTTAGTTCCCGCCTCTTGTCACATAGATCTAAGACCTCGTTTGTAACCCAAGGCTGGATCTTCTTCTGTTCTTTCCCACAACTTCTTCAGCTGTTGCAGTTAGCACCTCTTTGATGTTATTAGCAAGGGTGTCTACATCGCTGTCCACTAAGTTGAGGGCAGCAAACTTCCCGCCTACTTGAGCCTGGAACACCTCTGCAATTTCAGGGTCCTTCAACTTCTCTAGGTCAAAGCGAATGCGGGGGTTCTTTGGACAACGTTCTATAGCCTATAGGATTTGCTTGTTTTCGATCTTGCGAATTTCCATGTGATCATGCGCTCGATGAACTCTACTATATTTTGTATATAAGTATGCAGTAACTACTAAACTGATTATGATCTGTTCCTGGTGGGTGTGTGCGTGTGTGCCACGTGTGTGTGTGTGTGTGTGTGTGTGTGTGTGTGTGTGTGTGTGTGTGTGTGTGTGTATGTATGTGTGTGTGTGTGAGTGTGTGTGTGTGAGTGTGTGTGTGTGTGTGTGTGTGTGTGTGTGTGGTGTGTGTGTGTGTGTTGTGTGTGTGTGGTGTGTGTGTGTGTGTGTGTGTGTGTGTTGTGGTGTGTGTGTGTGTGTGTGTGCGTGCGTGTGTGAAATCAAGTCAAAATTATCGTTACTGATGGATAATGAATAAGCTTCACGGTTTCTGTTATATTCTGGCCTCAGAGAAAGGAAATGTCAATTACAATGATAAAGAAAATGGGAAGAGAAAAAGTATGAAAGAACGTATATGTAAGAAATACAAAAATGAGAACCCTGAAAATCTAGTAAGTATCACATACCAATGAGTACTACTTCATTTAATATTCTGATATGTATAGCATATCAAAAAGCAAGCAGCAAGCTGCAAGCAGCGCGTTGTGTGTGTGTGTGTG
>JAFLJL010018149.1:314307-331807 GCA_018398815.1 Conus ventricosus
TCTCCAGTGATGGTACATCTTTTGTCTTCTGAAAAGAAAAAAAATTCCATGTGTCCATTTGTTCAAAACGTTATATTGAAAACGATTACTCTCTCTCTCTCTCTCTCTCTCCTCGTCTCTCTCTCTCTCTCTTCTCCTCCTCTCTCTCTCTCTCCTCTCTCTCTCCGATATTCTCTTTTAGATATATTGTCTATTGCATTTTAGAAGGACCCATAGCCTGCAATAAACGCCCACTTTCGTGTTTGTATTTCTTAAACGGCATCTCATGCCTCGGAATAGGACGCAGACTGTAGCGTTACTGACAACAATGGCAACAGAAAGACACGAATCAAACAAGACAAAAGCAACGCGTACTTAGTGCATATTATTGTTTTTAGTACGTTCGTTTTCTTTCCTTTCGGCAGATATATGTTCTTCAGTCGTCAAAAACAAGCGGCAGATGAAAAAAGCATCAGCGATGATCCCCATGTCGAAACCAGTGTGAGCGAGACATTGTACGAAAGAGGAAATCAGAAGCACAGAGAGAGAGAAGAGAGAGAGAGAGAGAGAGAGAGAGAGAGAGAGAGAGAGAGAGAGAGAGAGAGAGAAAGAGAGAGAGAGAGAGAGAGAGAGAGAGAGGGGGGGGGGAAGGGGGGAGGACAGACAGAGAAAGAGTGAGACAAAGAGGTGCATAGTGAAGGGCGGGATAACGGGTAGGGGTAAAACTTAGCTTGACTCGTCTACTATCAGTGAAGTGACATTTGGTGGGATGAGGCTTTTGACAGAGGGAGGGGTTTGTGGGCAGCAGGTGTGAACATGGACGAAAGACACCACTGAGCAATGTGTCAGAAAGCTCACAGAAACAAGTAATTAATGTCCAGAGAAAGTAACACACACCATTCTATAACCAAAATACAACATAGCAACATGCATGTGTGTATATTGATGACCTTGCAGTCCTATTCACGTCTATGATCAATATCTCACTATCATTGGCTGTCGTTCATGACTTCCTCAAACTCGCTTCTGTCACTCCTTTTCTGGAAAAGGCAAACTTACATTCAAACTATCCACCCCACACAAAAAGAAAAAAAAAGGTATCGACTGGTGTCCAATCTTCCTCCATTTCCAAAGTCTTTGAGAAACATTGTCCTCAAATAACTACAGGCCTGTCTGACAATAACCTACTTGAAATCCACCAGCCAACGTATAGAGCTGATCACAGTACTGAACATCCATTCTTTCTGTCACTAATACATTCCTCACAAATATGAACAATAGAGTTTTATCGGTTTCAGCATTTGTAGACTTATTAGCAGCCTTTGAAAACTCTTCATCATGGTATGTTTTTATTGAAACGTCTATCCACAATGTCCGGCATTCAGGAAGCAGCTCTTCACTGGTTTAAAAGCTTACCTCCCAAATCAGAAGGAATTTACCGGCATCCTTATCTCACAGCTTTCCCCTCTTCTTTTGGTGTGCCCCAGGGGTCTGTGCTAGGCCCTATTCCTTCTAATTGTACACGCAACTACTGTCTTCCATCACCGAGAATCATAATTTCATCTTTGAAGAAAAATGTGGTAATGACACCGAAATTCAAAAAGCTGCTTTCCCCCCAGAATTCCCTGTTTTTCGAAAGAAACGCAATCATGCACTTGTCACGCCACAAATGGGTGAATGTGAAGATATATAACTAAATGTAGATAAACGGAACTGTTGAGTTCAGCTGGCAGTTTCTTTGTTAATCAACTAAAACAGTATGTGGTCTTGGCCTCAAGTTCAGTCCCTTTTAAGCCTTCTGCAAAATACCTTGTCGATCATCTTCATGAAACACTATCCATGGATACACAGATATTCTCTCATTGTCGCACTTCACACTTCCATGTCCTGCTATCAGAATTTACCTTTCAGAAGAAGGAGACCACGGCTAGTTTCTTCTTTGGTCCTGTCTACATTGCACTACTGTAATAGTATTCTTTCTAGTCTGCCTTTTAAAAAATCTCTAATCTGACTTTTAAAAAAAATTCACAACAGTGCTGCCTAGACTTGTCCTTCGAAAAAAAGAAAAAAAGAAACGTGACCATACTACTCTACAAGAATAAAAGTATGGTTAATGGATCGAACAGATGACTGGATTGATTTGGCTGATCATACTATGCAATGTGAAGGCAGAATGGAGGAAGCTTGTCCCTCCATCACTCGAAAGTATGCCAGTCCAGTCAGCAAGTTGAGCGAAGCTGGCTTCTAAGGCATAGCGGTTTCCGTAGCAGGTTAGGGCAAGGAGAGTTGTAGGCTCATCAGCATATAATCTCATGGAAAAGCTCTAGTTTCTGCGAAGAAGAGAAATGAAATCCTAAAGGCAATATCCGGGGGGCTAGAAAGAGTTCCAAGTGGATTTTGTTGAAGAGAAATAGAAGTAAACTTCACAAGTAATAGCTTTCCCAGCATAGTGTAGTGTCCATTGACTACGTGGAGAAGGCATTCCACTCAAATCCAAACACGCTTTGAGACACCCCCACCATCCAGGACCTACAGGTTATGTAGTGTCCATTGAGTACGTGGAGAAGGCATCCACTCAAATCCAAACACGCTTTGAGACACCCCACCATCCAGGACCTACAGGTTCGAATCCCGGCAACGCCAAACATTTCTTACAGCATAAGGGATCTAAAAATATGAACCGATATGGCCCAGCCCCCATAGAGTGTCAGAAGTCCAGGATTGAAACATTTATTTATCTCATGGGGGGGGGGGGGGGGGGGGGGGGGGGGGGGGGGGGGGGGGGGGGGGGGGGGGGGGGGGGGGGGGGGAGGGGGTTGAGAGGTCCTCTCTAAAGACCTTCAGTGTCAGGCTCTCCCAACAATATCTGCAATATCTTATTTCAATGCATCTTTATAGATGCTGTACACAACAGCGCGTGGTCCGAAAGATTCTTAACCATTGCGGAATGTTGAAAAAAAAATCGTCTGTCACTTATACTGTTATGGTTTTAAAAAAAACGCATTCTTAAATCAAAGTAGTTGCAAAGACAGTTAAGGCATGTGAGCGGGGTAGTTTGTTTATTGCACTGACCCATTGATTTACAGTATGGATATGCCATGCTAGCCAATCTGTGAGTGGGGATAGTCTACAAACGTCATCTGCTATGTACCTGACTGCTGACAAAACTGGACGTTTGCATAGCTTCCCATAATATTGTAGGTTTTTCCTTCTCTTTTTGTCATTTAAGAAAACAAAATAACACTTGTTTTTCTTTTTTGCTGAGGCGGGGCCTCCATCCTCCTCTACCCCCCCCCCCCCCCCCCCCCCCCCCCTAACCTTTCAATAAGTAACCACAGCTCTCACGCATCAGCAAGTCTGTATGTTCTATTGCTAATGGTGGAATCTCTGGTAAACGTCTGTATGTTCTATTGCTAATGGTGACTCTCTGGTAGACGTTTGTATGTTCTATTGCTAATGGTGACTCTCTGGTAGACTTTGTATGTTCTATTGCTAATGGTGGACTCTCTGGTAAACGTCTGTAAGTTCTATTGCTAATGGTGGACTCTCTGGTAAACGTCTGTAAGTTCTATTGCTAATGGTGGACTCTCTGGTAAACTCTGTAAGTTCTATTGCTAATGTGGACTCTCTGGTAAACGTCTGTATGTTCTATTGCTAATGGTGGACACTCTGGTAGACTTTTTGTATGTTCTATTGCTAATGGTGGACTCTCTGGTAGAGGGTTTGATGTTCTATTGCAAATGGTGGCCCTCTGGTAGCGCCCTGTATGTTCTATTGCTAATGGTGACTCTCTGGTAGACGTCTGTATGTTCTATTGCTAATGGTGGACTCTCTCGTAGACGTCTGTATGTTCTATTGCTAATGGTGGACTCTCTGGTAGACGTCTGTATGTTCTATTGCTAATGGTGGACTCTCTGGTAGACGTCTGATGTTCTATTGCTAATGGTGGACTCTCTGGTAGACGTTTGTATTTTCTATTGCTAACGGTGGACTCGTCGGTAGACGTTGTATGTTCTATCGCTAAGGGTGGACTTCTGGTAACGTTTAGTGTTTTGGCGTTGAACACAAAGACAAATACATAGTTCAGTGTGCACACTTACAGTGACATACGAAGACGCACCGACAGGCGAAAGTTGTTCAGTTTTTCCCTTTGCTTTACAGCCTCCTGAATTTCCGCTGCATAAAACAACATGGAACCACGCCTCGAAAAGACGAATGTCTTCAGAGATAAATTCTTACGTTTTTTTCTTTTAGCCTGGACAATAAATTCTTGTGGCCATGTTTGCACCCACATTTTTTTCTGCAAATTCTATATCCGATCTTTGACATGAGTGTTCACTTTCGGACAGACACGTACTCCATTCAAACACTAAATTATTTTGTCGAATCTACAGCTGCCATCAGACCAAGGTTTTCGAGTATTTTATGCATTTGATTTCATAACACATGGGACGTTTAAAGAAAACAACACTAACAAATCATCTTCAACGTAGAACGAAGTATTTGTACGACCTCTTGACCAAGCAAAGTCCTCGAACCCAATATGTTATGATCAATATCGCTTTCATTCATTAAAAGAAGGAAATCATTAATAAATCAAACCAGTTCCAATTTTTGGAGAGTTAGAAACAAAAAAATACAGACAGACAGTCAGACAGACAGGGGAGAGAAGGGGGGGGGGGGGGGGGGGGGGTGGGGGCGACAGGATCAGCAAATATGATAAATACGTACGTCAGTAAGTTACAATAAATCTAGCAAGCCGACATCTTCAAAACACACATGTTTGTGGTGTGTGCGCGCGCGTGCATGCGTGTGTCAGTGCGTGCGTGAGTGCGCGCGTGCGTGCGTGCGTGCGTGTGTGTGTGCTTTAAACGACGTAGTTTTAACAAAGAGATTATTCATACAGCAGTGGGTCACAAACTAGAGTCTAAAGACTAACCTGCCATTCAACCCTGATCCAGATAACATTTGAGTAACAGGCCATTGAGGACCAGCCTGCCATCACACCATGAACCAGAAAGCAGTGAGTAAACAAACCAAGGACTAAAGACCAAAGACTTACGGGCCACCACAGCAGTGACAACAGCAGCAAAGAACCACAGCAGTCGCATGCTTGCTGGAAGTGGAACAGCAGCAGCTAGCAGGCAGAAGGATTCGGCTCGTTGTCAAAGGCGTTGATTACCACAATCTGTTGATAGTGTTCTTATCATCATTTTGACATTACAGATACGCGCGTGCACGCGCGTGCGCGTGCGCGCGCGCGTTTGTCTGTGTGTGAGCATGCGCTTGTGCATGTGTGTGTGTGTGTGTGTGTGTGTGTGTGTGTGTGTGGTGTGTGTGTGAGAGAGAGAGAGAGTGTGCGTGTGTGGTATGTGTGGGTGTGCGTGCGTGGTGTGTGTGTGTGTGTGTGGTGTGTGTGTGTGTGGGTGTGTGTGTGTGTGTGTGTGTGTGTGTGTGAGACATTTGAATATCCACATGCAACATGTTCTTCTTCTCTCTTAGCGATGTAAAAACAAATTAGGGCACCACACTGAAAAACAATTCGCCAGGCTCCTCCACTTTATCGTACGCATGCCAAGGATTTGGTCTCTGCTCATCTTTTCCCGTCTCTTTTGCAATTCTTAAGTTTTCACCTGCGTCTCCCTCTTTAAACAGTTCTCTGGAAGACTATTTTAGCAAAGCCATTGAAGTTTGTTTGCTCGATAACACCAACGTAGTTTTCTGTTCTTAACTAATGTCAGTATACCTTTAAATGGTCTGATGTGCTGCTTAATGGTGTAACTTACTTATAGTGTTATCTGATGTTCATCATCTCATTTTCATAGTCTGGGTTCTTCTCATACCTGCTGTGAAGGTCCATGTCTTGCAAGCATACATGAAGATGAAGAAGACCTTTACACATGTGTACGCTGGATCCCTGTTCTTGTGTTTATGTAAATGTCATTGTCTGTCCATACAGTTTTAGTGTGGACAGGGTTGACATCGCCGTGGCTGCCCGTTTGAGGAGTTCTCCTTTAGATCCGTCATTGCTCAATATCAATCCCAGGAAGTCAACCGATCAGCATAAACACCCTAGCTTCTGTCCATGAACAGTAATGCCACTCCTGATGGTGTGTGTTGTGCCTTGCCACCAGTGTGGTCGTATTTGAGCTGATGGCCATTCCATGATGTTATAACCAGTGTTCGATAACCTTGGCTAGTTCTTGTTCTCTACCTGCCAAGCCGTCTATGTCATCTTCACATTGAAGGTTGTGATGGTTCCTCCCCCAACGCCCCGACTGTGCTTTCATGACCTTCAGTTGCATCATGCTTAGTGCATTTCATGAATATGTTTGAAAACTATAGAAGATAGATTGCAGTTATGACGAACTCCAGCTGAAATTTTTGTAACTGGTCTCCAGAGCACCTGGTGTAAACACGGCTCTAGTTGATCTCCAGTAAAGTTGCGGACGGTATTGCTTAGCTTCTCCCCTGACGCTGGAACTCTCTTTTTTTTCCCTTTTCATTTTTTTCAAAATCAGAATCAGATTGCAGAATCTCGAAACTTTCTGACATGAAAAAAAAAACATTTCTAAATAAACAGCCATTGAATTAATTAGTAGAAAAACTTAATGATTGAAAATAAAAACCCTAAAGACACGAGTTTTGCCCACAGTAGCATTCATTACTTCCCCCCCTCCCCCCGAAGCTTGATTTTAAAACAAAATAATTTGAAAGTACCTTGTGGTATACTATTGTTTAAAACAGTGCCCATTACTTTATGGAAAAAATGTACAACCTATTTTAAAGGGGATTTCAAACCACACATGAAAATGTTTTGAAACACGCGCGCACACACACTCACACACACACACACACACACACACACACACACACACACACACAGAGATTCCATCAATGTTAAAAACAAAAAAATATTGCAGCAAACGCACTCAGCTCAACATAGTACCAATATACTGCAGGCATAGACACTTTAGGTCTTACCTCAGTGAAGGCAGGAGAAGGCAAAGATCTGCGGCAATCTGAATGTGCGGGTGCAACCCTCCGGAAATTATAGGAACACGTCACGCGATAGCCAGGGGGGGGCGTGCAGGCTTCCTGAATGGGTGTGGCTTAATGTATGACTGACTCAAAGGCAAGCTCGTTTGCTTTCCATGGTCGATAGGACGTTTCGCCATCTGAAGATACAGTCACCACGTAGAAGTGAGTGAGGTGGATACTGGGGACATTGAAGGGTGAAATCAAAATGATGTGCGCTGATAATTTGTTGAAAGGTGAACTGATTTATTTCTGTTTTCGCACTGGCTGTCGTCTATCATTTGATGAATCTGGTACTGCTGATAAGCTCAAACTGATTCTATCTCACTGCTATCCACATCCACTTCATATTAGTCCCCAACCATTTCCAATCACCCACACACACATTGCTTCCCTCACCCCCAGTCTTCCTCCCCCGCCTCTCCTGTCCGCTTCCCCACCCCACGCCCCTCCTCCCACTTACTCATCATTTTCCATCTGTCACTCACACGCTCTCCGAGTTGTACCGCTACGCGCACAGCTAACAACCATCTCCCACACCCTCGTCAGCACTCCCTCTCTGCCCTCCCCCCATCCTTCTTTCCTAGCCTCCCCCCCCACCCTTTCCTCTCCGCCATCTGGTCATTCCCCATACCAATCATCACCCTGTCTACCTCCTCCTCATGATTCTACGATTTCTATCACCCACTCTCTTTCCGTTCTACCTTACCCCCCTTACCCGCCCTTTGACTACCCCTTCCCCCCCCCCCCCCAACAACACACACACACACACACACACACACACACACACCCTTTCCCGCCTTTCTCCTTCTCCACCTTGTCTCTCATCTTACATACTTTCGTTGAGCCATCTGTGGCCAACCAATCCCAACGTTTGTCGTCCATCTCTCTCTTCCCTCCTCCGTCTCCCCCCCCCCCCCCCCCCCACAATTGCCTTTCTGCCCATCTCGCCTCCCCCTCCCCCAAGTAGTAGGCGACGAGTGATTGTGTACACGTGGCTTTGCTTCCGTGATGCTGGGCTGTTAGTGAAACAGCTTTTTTTGCTTTTAACCAATGATGAATGGTTCATTATTCATGATTGAAGAATCCTTGACAAGGGAGACAATTTACCAATCTAGCACTGTTCCCACTACGCCTAGTGCGGTGACAGGGATACCCGAACGTAAAGGGTACCCCCTTTTTATCCAACCTGCCCACACTCTAAAACTACCAACACCAACGGAACAAAAATATAAAACACTAAATAATAGGTGCAACAAACAATCAAATTTTATTCAAATTCACACTCACCCACACACTATCAGCAAAAAAAAAAAAGTCTTCAAAAAATAATACAAAAAAAAACAACCACCAAAATCAGCAATGTGCAATAAAAATGCCCCGACACCCCACCTTCAAATCCAGGAAGCCTCAAGGCACCCCAACCCACACAGGGATAATACCAGACCAGGGATACTCCAGGACTATCACGTGGTAACCTGGGGCTGGGTCATCCAGAGGTAGGGTGGCCCACCGAACCCAAATGCCCCGCGCGATGCGAACCACAAAGGGGACACAACGACCCCCCCCCCCAAAAAAAAAAAAAAAAATAAAATTCGTTACAATTTCCCACTCCACACAATACATACAAATATATATATATATATATATATATATATATATATATATATATATTTACCAGTTTAAAATAGGATTTTAAAATGAAGAGGTTAAAACCTACAAGCTTGTTTCAAGCTAAAAGCGCTCTCCTCAGGTATACAATACAATTTGGGCACGCCACCGGTGTTATATACCGTGTGTGTGTGGGCGTGTGAGTTCTGTGCGTGTAGCACTGGCCTGCCGGTTTTTCTTTTTTGGGGCGCGTTCAGGGGGGACGTGCCACGGAATGGTGCATTGACAAAGATTTCCATTTATGCCTGCAATTGTTTATCATTTCTACTTTAGAGTTCAGGGATGCTAGGTGGGGTTTACATAATATCAGCCACTTTTCTGTGGTACATAAGTTGCATTTTTAGAAATGTTGTTGTATGGTGTTGCTCTTTTTATAATTTTCCATGATATGTTGTAATCTATTTTCCTATTTTTCAGCTTCCAAATATATTTACTTAATTCTGTTTGGTTTTTATATTTTTCATTTAAATTTAATATGGAGAGAATTAACTTTGGGCAGTCAACCAAAAATATACCTTTTTCAAATCCACAACTCTACATGAAAAAACTCATAGAGCAGACTGAAACTTTTGTGCGCAACATGAGGTGGAAGGCGTTTTTCTTTTTGAACCCAGATGCCAAAAAGGAAGATAAAAAGACTTATGGGTTTAAGTCATGGAAATCGCCACCTATAATAGAGGAAATGAAACCTTTTGAGATAGCATGAAGAAACTAATAGCTAATATTGATTTCAGAAAACCACATAACAATTTTCAAACAACATTGAATAATAAGATAAAACAAAATCCAGAATGACAAAAAAGTATTCATAAGGCGGACAAGACAAACAATTTCTATAAAATGGAAACTAATGAGTACTCTCAACTCCTCAACAAAAATATTCAGAAAAATTATAAAAAAGCTGATAAGACCACATATGACAACATCTGCAAAAAAGAAAAAGAACTTGTGCACCAGATGGATTTAGGTGACAGGATAAAGCAACAGCAATGAAAGAAGCCTTTATAACCCTTAAAGACCACAAACCTAATTTTCTCAACAACCCTACTTGTAGACTGATAAACCCATCAAAATTCGAATTGGGCAAAATTAGTAAAAAGATCCTGGAAAAAGCAATAGAGGACATAAAAACAAACACTGAATACAATCTCTGGAAAAATAGTTATGAAGTTATCCAATGGTTTAAAGAATTGAACAAACAGACAAATACAGTGTTCATTACTTTTGACATAGTGGACTTCTACCCTTCCATTGATGAGGAATTACTTACTAAAGCTCTAAGATTTGCCAACAAATATACAAATATAACAGATTCTGAGATGGAAATCATTCTCCACACTAAGAAAACCCTTCTCCATAGCAACAGTGAAACTTGGATTAAAAAAACTAGCAGAAATTCCACATTCGATGTCACGATGGGATCTTATGACGGAGCTGAAACGTGTGAATTAGTTGGACTTTTCATGTTGTCTCATATACAGAAATACTTGGGAAACAGGTTGGCTTATACAGAGATGACGGTCTTGCCACGTTAAACAATAAACCAAAAATCATTGAAAACAAGAAAAAAGAACTTTGTAAAATTTTTCAAAGCCATAACCTAAAAATCACAGTAGAAGCCAACAAAAAAACAGTAAATTATTTAGACATAACATTAGACCTTAAGGATCATACATACAAACCATATAAAAAACCTAATGACACACCGTCTACGTAGACATCAATAGTAACCACCCACCCTCCATCTTAAAAACCATACCTAATGGTATAAACAAAAGATTATCTAAACTGTCATGCATGAGAAAGAATTTAACAGTGCAGCAGCTGAATATCAAGAGGCGCTGAAAAAAAGTGGCTACAACTACAAATTACAATACAACCCAGATAACAACCATGAACAGCAACAGGAAAAACAGGAAAAGAAAAATTATATGGTATAACCCTCCATATGATGGAAGAACAAAAACTAACGTAGGAAAAGAATTCCTCAGAATCCTTAAAACATCATTCCCAAAAGAACATGTACTATCTAAAATATTCAACAAAAATACCGTCAAGCTATCATACTCGTGTATGCCCAACCTTAAAAAATATAATTGATTCTTCCAATAAAACCAAAAAAAACACAACCAAAGAGGGTGATGAAAGGATATCTTGTAATTGCACTAAAAAAGACCAGTGCCCTTTGAATAATAAATGTCTCTACAACAATATTGTGTACCAAGCTACGGTAACAACAGACAGTGATAAAGAAACATACATAGGAATCACGGCTAACCACTTTAAAACCAGATATGCAAACCATAAACAGTCTTTCAAAAATGAAAAATATAAAAACCAAACAGAATTAAGTAAATATATTTGGAAGCTGAAAAATAGGAAAATAGATTACAACATATCATGGAAAATTATAAAAAGAGCAACACCATACAACAACATTTCTAAAAAATGCAACTTATGTACCACAGAAAAGTGGCTGATATTATGTAAACCCCACCTAGCATCCCTGAACTCTAAAGTAGAAATGATAAACAATTGCAGGCATAAATGGAAATCTTTGTCAATGCACCATTCCGTGCACGTCCCCCTGAACGCGCCCCAAAAAAGAAAAACCGGCAGGCCACGTGCTACACGCACAGAACTCACACGCCCACACACCACGGTATATAACACCGGTGGCGTGCCCAAATTGTATTGTATACCCTGAGGAGAGCGCTTTTAGCTTGAAACAAGCTTGTAGGTTTTAACCTCTTCATTTTAAAATCCTATTTTAAACTGGTATGTCGCTCCCTACATGGTTGAGCACCTTTTGCGTCCTGAGCGGCTTTTTAACCCTGATTTTATATATATATTTATATATATGCAACTCGCGCACACTCGAACCGTCTTTTTTTTCACACAATCAATTCCCACACTCCAACTTTTTTCCCCTTCCTTCACGAACGTTCACGATTTGTGCACTGGTGACCACACTGTCACTGAGGTCCTGATGCCCCAGCAGACGAAACGCCGAACGACGAAGAATCGACGATGTCACAAGGTTCAACACGGAGTCACTGATTTAAAGTACACTGTGACACACATTGAAGAAAATGAAGAGCTCAGCAGCTCAGCAGATCTCAGCAGCAGGGGGGGAGCTCCGACGCTCGCAGAGGGATGAGCTCGCCCCTCCCAGTCGTTCGTAGCGATGACCTAGAAGTCGGCCAGAAAGAAGTCGAAAACAGGGCAGTACAAGGTAAGATGCCTCACACCAGAGGTTGCAGCAGCAGAGTGGTCAAACCCTGTCGACACCTGGAGATAAAATAGTTTCATGGCTACTCTGGCCTGCAACTGATCATAGAACTTCGGGCACACCAGAACTACAATCCATTGTCTCTGCGACTTCACTGTCGGCCAAGGCATTTGAGCCATCAAACTAAGTGTAACACATACACCAACAACCAATCTGGCACTCACAATTCTACCAAATGGGACATAAATCAGCCTACAATATCCATAAAAGAAAACAGAGTGCACAAAAAAATACAGTTGTTAACTTCCGATTATGAACACCCCGGCTTTCTCCATATTCTAGAATATCGAAGTCAACAAGGTCAATTAATAATACTGTCAATATGACAAAAATTATTAACAACCATCCTTTCACATGCCACACTATCAATATCACATTATTCCATATCTCAATCGACACGTCTCAAGCGGTATGTACCCAAGTGGGACAGGATAATGCCATAAATCAATCAACGAAATTATCCACAGGGAATGTATAAAATAATAAAGAATTACTGTTTTCGTCAACGGCATATAATGAATGCCAAACGATTCAACAACAACAACACCACTAGAGAGCGGAAGCGCTCGCAGCTGCTGAATAAGAGACAATATTGGGTCAACCCCGATATGATATCATAATGACCACTGTCACTGCCCTGAATTCAAACAGCGCAGTATCACCAAAACCGATAGCGATCGAAAACAAATGACCGGCGAGGCCATATATAGTAACGAAGACCCAGACATACTAACAAAAGCGGAGCGACAAGACGGCGCCCCCCTGCTGGGCTGTACGTGACTAGGCATACGCCTAATCAATTTTAACTTGCAACCAAATCACTGCACTAACTTAAGAATAACACAACAAATTTAAAAACTACCTATTCCAACTTCCAATCATAATCACAAAAAGAAAACATAATGCATTAAATATATCAATGCATAACACCGCAAATATTCATCAATTCAAACCACCAATGTCATATAATTCACCAACTTCACACAAGCAACCATATACCATTTTCTTTCCAACCACAATAACCACCTTCACACTTCCTCTTGCCCCTACTCGAGGTCAAAGCACACCACCATCCCCCCCTCCCATTATCGCTTCGGCGCAACAGCCATCCTTCATATGAAAAGAGGGGCATACGAAATAATTTTCTTCTCCAACCAAACGAAAAATAAGAATAAACAAGTACCTATTATAATCCTCATCGGTTTTCATATATACGAACTTATGGTTTGACTCGATAATTATCGGAATTTAAAACAACACACTTTTTTTTTAAAATTCATTTTCAACAAATGACAGAAACACAATGCAATGAAAACAACAACCGCCGCACATACCGACATTCGGCGCGCGCGCGCGCATGACGATAACCTCTCGCCCGAAACAGTAGCGCGCGTCAAGCATATGACACCTCCCTCTCACTCGTTCCCCCCTTGTCTACAAGCCGGCGCGATTTACGGCCCGTAGACCCTCTGTTTTTCATACTAAACTGAATCGCGCTTCTCACATTTCGACTATGTACAAACGACGCGTTTCGATCTACCTCCAACTCCATTCTTCAATGAACAACCTGCCCTACACTTCTCACCTGGAGTTACGATGACCAACGAAGACAATACAGGACAAACACCCGCCAGAGCAGCTCCAGACCGGGGAAACCCTCGCTCCCTTGAAGGCGTGGACACTGGTGGCAGACACCGACACACCGATAACTTCTTCTTGGAATCCCGAGCTGTCACAAGGACACACCGATGGGTTTCCTGGCAGCCCACTAAACAAAGTGGCAAAACTGCCTCACCACACGCTGGATCAGAAGACCTCCGTCTCGAGCCAGGAGTAGCAACAACTGAATCAGACAGTCAAAACAGACGACACTTAGTGTTTACAGACACCATGAAACTGACAAGGCCACACCCTGACTTCGACCAATCATCAATATGTTGCCCAGGGAACGGCACGACAAAACTCCAGATAGGGGTATAGATAGTGACAGTCGTATACAGACTCGAAACACCAACCTGCCGGAAACCAATCAGCAATAAGTCACCTAGGGTGACGAGACCACCCTTCCCAATATGGGAACAACTGTGTATCGGCACAGAGTCTAGATTATAAATCCCTCCAATCATCAATCGATAACCACCAACAGCTTGTACACAAGACCAAATGTGGACACAACCATATACAAGCACCAATCTCCAATAGTTGGTCAACCAATCACCCATACATCACCAAGGCAACAGACCACAAAATCACAAGAATGGATACAGCCAACTATAGGCACAAACTTCACCCTCTTTGGTCGATCACCTACCAACAATGACTCGACCAAAACACACAAGAAAATAAAACACGCATCGTAACTCCCAAATATCGACACGGGAGAAAGAAAGAACCGACCGCTGCAATAACTCCGCCTTACAATATGCGCAATTATGTCCCTTGAATGTCCGTGTGTGACAAGCATACATGTGTTGACTAGACACCAGCGCCATGGAAGTCAGTGCGTAGGACAGATGGAAAGAGAGGAATCACAAGGGACATGTGGATATGATTCCAACAACCGTATTTCTTTCTGTAGGAAGATCAACATGCTGTTGCAGATGAAATATATCACTTTTCACAAGAGGTGATCCCCAAAGAATAAAAAGAAAAAGAAATAAAAAGTGACTCACTGACATGTTAACATCCCTGAAACTGTCTTGATTTTGTAGCCGCTCCTGTCAGTACATCAAATGACAGTTGTTATTGTAGTGTGTGCTGGTAATACACCTAATTACAGTTCGATTATTGTAGTGGTTCCTGATTACACCTGATTACATTATTGTACAACTTTCTGGTGATGCATTTGAACTGAGTGAGGTGGTCGACTGAATTGTAATCATGGATACAAACAGCCAGCTTGCCCCATTTTATAGGTAAACTAGCCCGTTGTCCCTGAATTGTCATGATACAGTGATCACTTGCCTCTAAATTATGAGAAAGATGTCCAAGTGACCCTAAAACAGGACTAAAGTAGCTGTTTAGTGTCAAATCATGCGTAAGGTAATTGACCAAACTATGATCATGAGTGAAAGGCTGTTTGACCCAAAGTGCAAGTTAGCCAGCTGATTCCAAATTACTGTGTGTTCAATGGTCTGCTGGTCAAAGATCAGCCCACTGGCTAAATAAAAATTGAGTACGATAAATGGTCGCTTCGAAAGTATGAGAAGATATACCGTTTGCCCCAAGGAATGACTGAAATGGCCAGTGGATTCAAAATCATAAGCAAGATGTCAGGTTCGCTCCACAAATTACTGAGAAACCAACTGCCTTGATATCAGAAGTCAGATAGCCAGCTGGCCCTAAATTTTCAAGGAGATGGCCAGTTCATACAGTATGTTTAGTTCAATGGCTCAGTTTCGATTAAGATAAGTGGCTCGCCTCAAATGATAAGTAATATACTTGAGCTATTAGTAAGGTGTCTAGTTTGCCTCAAATTATAACAGAATTAGCTTGACATTATAAGAAGGTCGGGTTGCCTTAGTTTGTAAGTTAGATGACCAGTTATCCTCAAATTGTAGGTAAGATGGTCAGTTTTCCTCAAGTTATGAGTGAGATGGCCCATTGGATTCAGATTTTAAGATGCATGGTTGACTCAGAATCATAACAAAGATGTTTTTGCTCAGAAGTATTACATTATTGGTTGACTCGAATTCGTAATGTTGATGGCCTGTTGGTTAAACAATAATGAGTATTGTTGCTGGTTGGCGTCAAACTATGAGTAACATGGTCGTTGGACACCGAATTATGTATAAAAGTGACCAGAGAGCCCAATGTTATGAGTAAGTTTACTGATAACATGACAAGTTGGCCCTTACGATGATTATCACCAATATCACATGTATTTTCTTTTTTTATTGTACTTTGCCAGAAAAAGTGTGTGTGTGCGCGCGCGCGCGTCCGTACGTGCGTGTGTGTGTATGTTCGCGCGCGCATGTGCGCATTCATGTTTGCATGCGTGTGTGCGAACCTCTGTGCATGCAAGCGTGCATATGTGCATGTGCGTACATGTGTGTGTGTGTGTGTGTGTGTGTGTGTGTGTGTGTGTGTGTGTGTGTGTGTGTGTGTGTGTGTGTGTGCTTGAGTGTGCATTTGTGTGCGTGTGTGCGAGCATTTGTGCATGCGTGCGTGCATGTGTGCAAGTGCGAGCATGTGAGTGTATGTATGTGTGCGTGTGTGTGGGGGGGGGGGGGGGGGGGGGGCGCGTGCGCGCACATGGACGCGTGTGTGTGTGTATGTGTGTGCGCGTGCGTGCGAACGTGGATGCGAGCATGCATGCGTGTGTGTATGTGTGCGTGCCTAGGTGCGTTAGAAACGCCAATACAGATTGGAAGCTGGGCTAGGTTAAAAAAAAAAGGACATGTTTATCTTAGTTGAGCGGGCCCGAGTAGAGTGGGGGAAGTGTCTCGCTGATGTCACTTTCCTACTGGTGATTAAGGCGGCTGCCCGCTGTTGTCAATCATTGCCACCACTTGAGTCAGGATCCATGGTATACTTGTGGCGTGAAATTGTATCATGTTGGGTATCAGGTTTTCAGCAGGACATCAGGTTTTCACCTATTTTAGCAGGAAGAGCAGCATCAGTCAGTCGATGGAGAATAAACACACTGGAGTGTGGGGATCAATCTGTCAGCAACCAAAAAAAGATTTTGTTTTCGTGGCTGGGGGGTACTCTACGTTTGTTTTATATCAGTTTCTTACGTTTTCCTTCTCTGCCCTTTGCTGGCCTGTTTGGAAGTTCGTTTGACTGTCTTTGTTCCCTGTGGTAGCGAGAATATCACACAGACATATAGGCGAGCTTCTATACGTGCCAAGGGCGGACTACCAGTACCACAACAAACCCAGTTCATGTTGTTTGTAGCGCAGCTGAGCACGAAGGGCCTGATGAAGCTGTTCCTTACACGGTGGATAGAGAAACTAAAAAAAGAAACGAAGCAAATAAAGAAATAAAATCCGTATCAAACCAGATTTCCTAAAACGTGTACGAATTGCTCAGAGATCTTTATTACATAAAACCTTAGATCAGATGAAAAGCTCTGGGCAGAGACCTGACCTGCCAACACACCGATGAGGAAAAAGATTTATGGATCTCTTGGAGGGCCTCCGCCATACAGCTGCCTTCGTTAGTATCTCCGAGGTTCCTCTCTGGGTGAACGAAGATGAAGATCATCTGGAAAGCAATGATCTCTCTCTCTCTCAGAAACTACAAAGTCACTTTTTTTTTCAAAATGGAGTGACTGAGGGCGGAGAACGAAGCAAAATTTAGAAAGAGAGGGGGTTAGTTACCGCCAAGGACATTGACAAACAAACCACAGCACAGAACAAGACACAATGCATTTCGACCTCTTGGGTCTTCTTCAGGGGGGAAAAAATAAAATAAAAGAGATCACATTGAACATTTAGGACAGTACAAACAAAGAACGAAGAGTGACTTATCTGTCCATGTGTTCAGGAAAAATGGCCGCCAGATGGAAACGACAGA
>JAFLJL010018149.1:336807-339865 GCA_018398815.1 Conus ventricosus
TCTTCACCACGGCTGCAGACGCCATAGCACTGAACCTAGTTGATGATATAGTGTTTGTCAGCATTGAACAACACACTTTGATGTTATTAGTGGACAAAACCTCTGTTACACAAAGGAGAACACTTTTCCCACACATTCAAACAAGACTGTCTCCAGTTGCATGGAAACGTCGCGCACAAATTAAGACTCATTTTCATGGGCGCTAGAGCAAACGAGCCACTTTTCCAGCTTGGGTTTTGTTGTTATTGTTGCTGATATTATTGTTGCTGCTGTTTCTAATGGTTTCTGTAGTTACGTTATTCTGATGTGTGCTACTGAAGTAAACTCTTGGAGTTCAACCAACCAGGTGAAAACCCTGATGTAGCCTTTGTTGTCAGCTGGTCTAGGAGCTACAGTTTCAGTTTCAGTTTCATCAAGGAGGCGTCACTGCGTGCAGACTAGTCCATATACGTTACACCACATCCTCTAAGTTTTGAGACAACACTACGCATGATTCGAAGCTGATGGATAAATGAATTAACAACAAAGATGAGACAATTCAAGACGAAGGTCTCGTGGCTACGACTCTGAGGATGTCTGACCTACGCATTGGCCCAACGCGCTGGTCAGACCTTGAGTGCCTACCTACCATTTGTGTGTGGTGTGTGTGTGTGTGTGTGGTGTGTGTGTGTGTGTGTGTGTGTGTGTGTGTGTGTGTGTGTCTGTGTGTGTGAGGAGCTACAGGAATCGAAAAAGGAAAGTAATCTGGGCATTTTCTTATGCAGAGCAAGCCTCTCCGGTGTCACTGAAACTCAAATAAACACAGAAAGCTCATTGTAAAGCAATGCGTATGTACTGCACAATACCGGAGAGGCAACAAAAATTGCAACAAATACATTCTCGTCAGATGTCACACAGAACAAGAAAGAAATCGTTTTAAAGCATGCCTTTGAGATTGATTCATACTTCTATCTTCGCCACCACAAAATCATCATCGAACTGTCTTGTTCTGTGTTCCAGGGGTAATATTCTATGAAGGTGGGGAAGAAGAGAGAGAGAGAGAGAGAGAGAGAAGAGAGAGAGAGAGGAGAGAGAGAGAGAGAGAGAGAGAGAGAGAGAGAGAGAGAAAGAGTGGTTCTGTAACGGTAAAAGTGTTGGCCTAGTCATTTTTCATACTGACCATTACTGTTCTACGAGCTAGTACTCAATGATACAAACTACGCATAAAAATGATTATACAAATTACCAACAACAAACCGAATATGCACACAATTACAACCACTATCCAACGTAGGTCCTGGGCATCATCAAAGCAGAAAGGAAATAAAAAGGGAGCGTTTGAAAAAGCAGCACAATAGAAAAAAAAGAAAATACGTTGCAACTATCTACGTAGACATTCTAATTTAAAGTGTATGTCTATGAGACAAAAACAACAAACGCAGAATAAAAACGAAAAGAGAAAAAACAAGATGCAAAGCATATAAACGTACTCCCAGTATATTCTGAATACGCGTGAGATATTCCATAAAGAGGAAAAACCGTCTTGGACTGGTTAACCGTCAGTAAAGCTATTCTGGTAAACATCGACCATCGTTGTGACCTATAATGAACATACTTACAAATTTTCAGAAAGATCGAGCAAGAAATTTCTAAGATTTTCCATAAAGAAGAAAACCATTATGGGCCGTTAGTAATGGCTATAACGGTACACTTAAACATCGGGCATCATCCGTGACCCGTAATGAACATACCTACAAATTTTCAGAAAGATCGGCCACGAAACTTTCTGAGATATCCATAAAGAAGAAAAGCCGTTACAGGCCGTTACAGCCTTTAGTAACGTGTATAACGGTAAACTAAAACATCGGGCATCATCCGTAACCCATAATAAACATACATGCTAATTTTCACAAAGATCGGCCAAGTACATTCTGAGATATTCTAAAAGAAGAAAAAACGTTACAGGCCGTTTACAGCCGTTAGTACGGTATTTAAAGGTAAACTAAAACATTGGGCATCATCCGTAACCCATAGTGAACATACTTCCTAATGTTCAGAAAGACCAGCCAAGTACTTTCTGAGATATTCCATGAAGATAAAAAAATGTTACAGGCCGTTACAGCCGTTAGTAATGGCTATAACGGTAAAAATAAAACATCGGGCATCTCATCCGTGACCCATAACGAACATACCTGCTACTTTTCACAAAAATCGGCCAAGTACTTTCTGAGATATCCTATGAAGAAAAACAACCGTTACAGGCCATTACAGCTGTGTGAGTGTGTGTTGTGTGTGTGTGTGTGTGTGTGTGTGTGTGTGTGTGTGTGTGTGTGTGTGAGTGTGTGCGTGTGTTTGTGTACTGTGCGTATGCGTGTGTGTGCTGTGTGTGTGTGTGTGTGTTGTGTGTGTGTGTGTGTGTGTGTGTGTGTGTGTGTGTGAATATGCACTCATTGTGAAAGGCTACGTATAAACATTCATACAATAACTATAAATGATTTAATGTTTACAATAAATTTGCAAGTATAGTGCTGGATAAAACTGATGCAATTTGTAATCATTTCTTCGTTGTAGATTATATCATTTAAAGATCTCATTTTTGCTACATCTATGCCAATATGTTGTATAACAGGGATAGCAATGGGGCAATCAAAAAGAATATGTTCAATTGATATTCAATGACCACAAGCAAAATTCTACATTTTTTGAAAATTTAGTCTTCCAGAATTTAATCGAATTTTGTAAATGAGACTAGACAAGGATCTCGAACACGGTAATATTTTTGACTTGAAGGAAGCTTTTCTGTCATTATAAACGACTTTCTAACATCGAATTTATTTCATGTTTTTCTAATTTTAGTGTACTGTCAGGATGTTTTCTAATAGCTTCTTCTTTCGCTGATCTATCAGCCATTTCATTCCCCCAAATACCACAGTAAGATGGAATCCAACAAAATTCTACATTAATACCTTTACATATAATTGAATGTATTAAGTAATTTTACGTCAAATATCAAGTCTTTCGAACTTTGCATTCCAGTTTTGCAGTTAAACAATTTGGTAAAAGTAAAAAATTGTGAGTG
>JAFLJL010018149.1:340865-378365 GCA_018398815.1 Conus ventricosus
TGAACTTCTGAAACATACAAGACTCCATAAACAAAAACGTCAAACAAATGGAATGCCAAAATCATTTCTTATTTTATCGCGCGTGTCTGATCTAACTTGCTGCACATTCACAATACTTCGAGGTAGAATTTTGTTATTAAAAAAAAATGAAGGAAAGAAAAAAAAAACAGAGATAGAATTATTGTTGAAAAAAAAAGGAAAGAAAAAAAAAGAAAGAAATAAGTCAGCGACGCGACCCATTCCCCCTATCAGTCAAACAAAGAAGAAGAAAAGAAAAAAAAACCAATGAAGTGTATGATTGTGAGAGATGATACAATATATATCATGCTTCTGAAATCTGGTATATATTGGGGGTGTTCTCAGAGCGAGAAAGGAAGAAATGAAGAAGAGACGAATGGAAAAAAGAGGAAAATGTAAGGGGTCTGTAAGATTAATATTTGTTGTGGTTAATATCATTGTATAGGTGCGCGCGCGGCGGGCGCGCGCACACGCGCGCGCGCGCGTGGGTGTGTGGTGTGTGTGTGTTGTGTGGGGGGGGGGGGGGTGTCCAGTATGCACCCTTTTTTGTAGGTGAATGGTCCTATTGCAATTTCATCTTCTTCTCGTTTCATTTAATATTTTCTTAACCTTTTCTGTATTTGTAAGCGCTTAGGGCTTATAGTGTAAGTCCATAATAAATCATTGTTGTTTATTGTTGTTATCATAACATTTATTGCATCAAAGTCGTTCGTGACCCGAGCAAAGGTCATTCAGTGGGCGCGTCGTCTGTCCATAGACATGTTTTTTGACGTGAACTGTGAAAACCCTACTGACAGAGACACTATAAGAATAAGAATAGTGTTAGTTCCTTCGGGGTCCGGAAAGAGCTCAGTAGGTAGACGCCGGACTCGTAAGTCTTGGGTTGCGGTTCGAACCTCCGCCGGGCCGTTTCGGTAACGGGGGGATTTCCTCCCTCGAGTTAACATTTTGTTCTGACTCATTACCCATACAGTTCGCTTCGAATGAGACTATAAATGCAAAGTTCTGTGTGTGACGCACGCATAACATCATGCACACACGTACAACCCCATCACTTACTTCGGCAGAGATAGCTAGTTTTGGCCGTTGGTTATGGATGACACGTTCCACACAGCATGCCACCTTCCCCGAATTTTGGAGGTATGGCTGCCCTTAATGGCGGGGTAAAAAACCGGTCAACGCAGCAAAATTTCCACATCCTTTTGTTAGGTAGATTGCTTGAATCCTTGCCTTTCTAACAGGGGTGTCCCGCAGGAGTATCATCCTGCGGTAAAGCGCAGAATAGGTTAGAGAAACAGTAAAATGTAAGTTCAGCTTGTTTTACTGCTTTACTGCCCGCAACAAGTTTCGGCAGTAAAAAAGCTAGAAACATACATTTTACGTTCTCTTACAAGTAAGATTCAACATATGATACTCCATCACACATTTTTTTTTTTTTTCACTAAACAAAAAATAACGATTTTTACTAAACAAACATACTGTGTTGGAAATCCGTTTCAAACTAATTTACTAAACTTTTCAGATAGTCTAGTTTTTGCTCATCCTTTGTTTTTGTCTTGGTTGTTTTATAACATTAATTTCGCGGCAAACATTCATCAAATGAGGTCTCTGTCCTTTCATTGAAATAAAACTACAGTTTTTAATTGGTTTCCTCTAAAGTCTTTTAAAAACTGAGTTGATATTTTTGACATAAAATTCCACACACTTTTCATCATGTCTTCCACTGAAAGCCAGTTTTGCTAAATGGTTTCTCCTTTTTAACCATGCCTTGTTCTGCGAACGTCATCCTAATAATAAAAGTGTCTGGGCTTCCTCATACATTCTATAAAAAGTATCTAAACACGTCACTCAGTTTATTGCTAGGATCTACTAAAAATACGTCATCATCTGGCCATATAAACCTTCGATCATAGATATGTTTTGTACCGTTTTAAGCGTTGGACAGAAAATCACAAGATAATCAAAATTAATAGCGATAAACTGTTTTTATAGGTCTAGGACAAATATTGTTTCCCACCAGCCAGTTTGCCACAAATCAATGAACAATGAGGCCCTCTTTTGTCATAAAGTATTAACTGCTCCATAGTTTTTATAACAAATTTAATTAATTTAATCCTGTTATTATATTTATCATACTCTCTGTCAGAACATGTTCAGATAATAAAACCCTATAAGGCCAAAATGTAGTAAGTTAATCCAATCAGTTCTGTAAGATTGTTCTATTTAAGTCAACATTGATTTGTTGCTTGTTGTTTATGACCTTAATAATCCTCACCATTTGAAGAAACGACGATGGTAACTTTAAGACGATTAACGTCTAAGTTTTGCCAGCTAATAGTAAATTCCTTTTATAAGGACGTCACTAACGCCCACAACCCCATCCCGTCTCCACATCTTTAATGACAGAAATTTCAAATATCATTGTGATCGTGTCTCCTAATTTCCTGCGCGGAATGAACTGTAATTTTGTAGAAGCTTCCTTAAAACGTGACTTTTCTGTGGAGGATTACGGTTTTTTCCATACGGCGTTATTTGCAATCTCTTTCCGACTATTGTCCTCTGGCATAAGACTTATAGTAAAGGTCCAGAGTTGAATGCTTTCTGAAAACTTTTTTGACGGCTAAAAAATGTAAATGGGCTTATGAATTCAAAAGTTTTATGTCCCATTCTAAATATGGTGTCTAAGTCCATTCTTGCTGTCAGGTTTCGAACTATTTTATATTCATACTAGCCAGCATTATTTTTTCTACATTGCGCAGTGCTCCTAGTTTTAGGAAACTTTTTTGTTGTCGCCAACCTCTTTGCGTTTATAATCACCATCTTTAGTGTACTCAAAACCATACAAAGCGCCTATTTCGGGGGGGGGGGGGGGGGGGGGGGGGGGGGGGGCCGTTCTGTTCAAAGTCCGCAATGTCTGCAAGGTCTTTTAATTCTAAAGTTATAACCTCACAGCGCTAATGTAATCATTTGATCCTTCTGCCCGCGCGACAGTATTTTTTAGTAGCAACGTAATTATTTATTTCTATAACATTGTGCAGGTTATCACATTTCCACGACTATCCTGGTTTTGTCTCAATTTTTATAAATGCGTACGACCCTCCCACAAACTAATCGTTTAAACTGTAAATTTAGGAATTGTATAATTTCATATCACAATATGCGGCTTTCCCAGATGTAGAGCTCTTAAAACAGTTGAGGGCCTTCCATCATATAAGTTTTCAATCCAGTGCTTAGCTCGTCCAAATGAACATAGAGTAAGAATGTAATGCAAGGTCGAGCGGATTTTCTCCCTCATAGTAGTTTAGTTTGACGTAACCTAAAACTATGAATGACCCGATCGGCAAGTTGTAAAGCCTAACATTTTACTAGCTCTTCATCAAATAGTACCTACTTCTTCCTTTTCTGGCCTTCAAGGTCAACATTTGGGGGTAGGAGGGGCTTTGTTAAGTTGGAGAGCAATGTCAAAGTTACTCAATGCTTCTTTATGAGGGCAAAACCCGTAATAACCATCAGGTATTGTTAACTGTCTAACTAATTGTCCTCTATTATTTAACTTTTTAAAGCTTAGGATCTCCTTGGATTCACTTATATAAACCATACGACTTTGTAAAAAATTCATGAAGTGCAACCAGTTTGGCTCCCTATTGTTTATCAATAGCATGTTCTAAACAAGGCGCGGTTTTGAGTTGTACTGTTACAAGCATTCTTTAAACGTATATAAAATGAAGGCACATTTAACTATACTGATGCAAAATATTCTGTGGGGCCGCGACTACAATCTTAAAAATATAACAACTGATACTCTTGACATTTCGTGACTCAGTCTGACGCCTTTCAAGTAAAGGTTAGTACTCCATTAAACAGATATCTTATCCGCTCCTATTTAAAATGACCGCATTCCCGAAAGTGTGGTTTAGTCATCTATGCAGTTTTATCAGAACAGTTAAACTTTTGCTGTGTTTTGCGCATCACTGGGTGTGGATTGTCGTAGTCTGATCCATTTAATCATCCGGATCCTTTGGTGAGGTCAGTGTAGCAGATTTTCATTTCTATACACCTTCAGACCGTAATTTTGACTGAATCTGCAAGCTCATTACCAAATGAAAAAACTTTAATCCATTCAGCAACAGAAAGACATGAAGGCTTTTGAAAGGATCTGTTAACGAATTCATTATTAAGTAAAGACAAGACTTTAGACCAAAAGTTGGATCTTAATCATGGCCTAGCACCCCTTATTTTTGGGGCGTGCACAAAAATATAACTATGCTTGCAATTCCCCTCACCCTCCTTACACATCTTTCTCTCAGGCACAGCTGTTCACCTAGGGTCCATAGAACAAGAGCATAAAACAGCATGGACAACATTTATCTTAGACACTTCTAAGGCCTACTAAAGCAGGAATAGAACGAATAAACGACTCTATTCGTACTTACGTTTGGTGTTTGCTAGTTCGGCAAGCACAAACGAGATCGAGCATAACTGATCCTTCTACTGGTTTTGATGCACAACACAATACTTAGCCAATTAGAGGACGCCAATTATTTCTACAGTTGATTTACCTTCAGTATAAAAAGGTACCAAAATTTTTTACAATACCGCAAGTTCCGAAAGTAGACTTCGCTGTTGGCACTGTTTTATACATGCTGCCTTCAGACCTCAGGCACCAGATAGGAACAATAAGTAAACTACAATAATGAAATCCGTGTGGCAGGCAATGAACAAAAGTCGGGAAAAACGAAATAAAATATCGAGCCAGTAATATTGTAGAGCAGTAAACAAACAAGACGATCCCCCAAGAAATAAGTCATCCCAATCCCCGTGGCCCAAAGCCTAAAAACCGTTGAAGAAGTCAAAAAAAATAATGACCATGAGTATGAAAAGACAGCGCTTGTTTCTTGGATTAACTAGCCTAGGATTACTCCTTATTTTACTAAAGAATTTTAAAAATAACCAACTACAAGAGAACTAATGCCATAAGTGCTGGCCATAAAGCCAACTACTTTGCTCGCAAGTAGACAAAAGCCATCTAAACGACACCTCCCTAATATCGCGGTAAAGAAGTCTATGGCTTTACTGGCTATTTTTTTCAATAAATTCCCAAGATGATCAGAGCGTTTTTTCACCCATGATTTATCAGGTGGTGATGATGCGATGCGATGAGATCACTGGGCTTTGACCACCGACCGGCCTGTAATAGCCATCACCAGTGTACTTATTGCAAATCCTAAGGCGTTATAAACGCTTACTAATGTGACTCCTGCTCTCCTAAACAGTGTTCTTATTCGTGTCTGCTAGGTTTGTCTTCATATAAAAATCTTGGAATAGTTTCTCTTATCTGCTCACTGAGTTCGTAATTGTTCTCGGTTATAGACAGCGACTCAGTCTTGCTGATCTCTCTGTTTCAAGATCTTTTAAGTCTTTGGGTTATTCTAGTCTTTAATATCATGCCTAAGTTGCGTCATCAGCCGTCACGAGTTTTCTTTTTTCTCTTTTTATAGGCACTTCAGTTCACCTAGTTTTGCTAAAGTGTTTGTTAATTCGGCCTCTGATTGCTTCTCAAAGCCATGATCCAGAGGCCGCTAGTTCTCGCAGGGTAGAGGGGAATCATTAAAGTGTTTTTAATGCTGTTTCTTCGAAAAAACTGGTTTCTGCTTCCGATTAATTCACCCGCTTTTGGACTTAAAAATCCTTGAAGTTCCATGTTTGCATTTGGTTATCTGTTGGAAGTTCGTGTAGCGTGTTTTGAAGTTTATGCTCCTGCATCCCTATCTAAGTTAGGTTTAGCGAATGCCAAGCGATTTGTACCTCACAGGGAGTCTTTGGCTAAGGGACTCAGGGCTTTATACTTTGATGGGTCTCGTCATACGTAAGCTAACAGGTTTTTCCTGATCGTTTTTCACAACAAATGGCCTCATCATCCTCGGTCGAAAAAAAGAAAAAAATCATTAGGGTCTAAAACTTCGGGAGGTTTCAAGGCCTAAATTTTGGTAGCAATGATCTAACATGGCTTACCTGTTAATTCACGCCGCATTGAGAGCGCTGAGCGATGCTGTGTCATTTCACTCATGTCGTCTCCAGGATCAGCACATCATACTCTTCATCTTCTCTGCCTTCCATGTTTCTTTGAATAATTAACTTTTTTATTTTTGTTTTATAAAAAAAGTCACAAGCATATGGTTCAATTCTTGACCCCGCAAAGAAGACTGAAAGAGCCCTTTGTGTAAAGGGAAATAAACGGAATTTTTACTAGTTCCAAATAATCCATCTACTATTGATGCAGATCAAATACTTACTATCAAATTTCCCAGACCTAGGAGCAATGAAGTGATTGTGCCAGGCTCTGCGCAACTTACTTTCAAATAGAACTCGAACAGCAACAGACACAAACCAGGACAGTTGTCCAAATCTGGGTCGGGCAATCGTTAAGAAAATTTCTAATAAAACTTAGGGGCCAAGAAATATTTTCTTTACACAATGCCGACATATTTTAACCTATTCTGATCTATGGCTAACCGGGAATGAAAGGGCTGACCTTTGCGTTTCAAGGAATTCGAAAATGAAGAAGCACCTAATACATAGAATGAGGGCTGCAGATGTTAAAACGGCAAAAAGTATGTACAGTAAATTTTGCGTATGGAAATCGGGGGGCGGGCGTGGCCCGTAGATTTTTGAGTTGTTAAAAGCGCATGCGCCATACTTTCAAGGAGCATTATAAGACAGATTGTCATATGACAACTTTTATGAATACAAACGTGTTAATCAGATCTTCAGACACCGGAAGGCAAAGTACATCATTTCTGACCATCTCGTAGAGTTTGACGTTGTAGCAACCCTAATTGTAGCAAGGCTGATTGAGCAACAATATCAGTGGAAAATTAGCAATCTATTACGAAGAGTGGATTCATCATACAACATATCCCAGAAGCAGGGCAGACACTATATGGAATTTTAGTTTTTTAGTGCCGCAGCAATTCGCTTAAAGGTATTTTATTGCTGTTGTGGAAGAGGAAGAACAATATCCAAAAGAGGAAGTGGAAAATTAAAAAAAATTAATCCAAAAATAACGAAAGTAACAATGTTCGATTGAGGGGTAGCCCTAACCAAATCTAGCGCTAGCGGGCTTGAACCTTATCAGCATTTTGATGAATAAGAAAATTGTTTTGGGGGTGGGAGGTGGAAGAAGTCCAACAGTAGACCTTGTGGGTACTAAAGATTACACCTTCACATTGTTAGACTCGATGATTATTTAACAACAAAATACGGTTTATGGAGTGACCTAAGATCGACAGAGGATAATCATGCATGGAAGTGGAGAACTGTTAAATACGGAATAAACATTCAAATTATAAAGAAAAGATGGCGATAAACCAAGTTAATGTACATTTGTTTTTAATATATAAGGGCGCAGCTGAATATATCAAGATAACAGATTAAAAGATATACAATACTAAATTATTTTTTATTTTTTTAAAAACAAGCGTGTCTGTTCACGTTTATCCAAAAGCCGCCTGACGGAGCAAGCCAACAAAGAAGGCCGGGATAGTAGAACCCCTACATAATAAACCTTCAGATTAACAAACATTACGCAAAATGCAACAAAAACTAGAGCCGAGAACCTTTCAAAATACAGCAAAACCAACGGAAGGTATTCTGCTGCCTTTAATGCTGTTACATATGTTAATACTGAAAATCAACGTAATAAGTGCACTATCAGCAGGAACGAGTGTAGGCCTCTTAGCCACCGGTTGTTGGTGCACCCGCAGCTGACCTCTTAGGAGGTTTGTCTTTAGCTCTCGGTCTGGTTCATTAGCTGTAAGTGCTGCTGGCAAATATTATAAACTAAACTCCAAAAGCACACAGCTATGGGTTCAACTAATAACGGCTAAACTTATTCGTTCAAACTGACAATAAATAAAGCGCTAGTTGACTCGCTCATGGGGGGGGGGGGGGGGGGGGGGGGGGGGGGGGATGGGCCGGATGAAGAATTTAGTCGTTTACAGGCCGATTTTGATGACTATAAAGACAAAAGTGTTGATCTTCAAGAAAAGGCAAGGGCAAGTTTTTTCTCAACAGCCAGACACCGAGCAGATAAAAAAGGAGATGTTAAAAAAAAGTAAACGAGACATTAAACTCTGTTCTAAACAGTTCACATGAGCCAACATCAAAGGCGTTTATACTTTACTTTATGAAGTCCAATCACAAAAAGGCCGTTGATATTGATTCTGATTAATTTATTTTTTTTTAATTAAGATAGAAAAAGAACACTTAAAATGGCTAAGATAATGAAGGACCAGACAATTGGGTTTGAAGGAATGCCTTTAAGAAGAGCCCCCCGGGGGGGGGGGGGGGGGGGGGGGGGGGGGGGGGGGGCGCGTTTAACAAAAGCTTTAAATGATATTAAATCTAGAAGTCATTTATCCAGCAAACGTACAGCAAGTGTTGCTCATGCCTATATCTCAAGTTCCAGGTTAAACTAACAATAGACCGCGCCCGTTAATGTAATGTTAGCTGTTTTAATCGATATATAACAATAAATGAAGAAAATCTAGAGTCCTGGGTCTCAAACTAAAACAACAGGTTATCTTTCTCATAATGACTTAACACCTGGTTGGGCAGACCAACAGCTTACACAGTTGATTTGGCCGCTGAAGAAGCCAAAATGGAGAGCTCCTGGTGGTCAGAGGGCGAGTCTTAGAACAGATTAAAACAGCCAAGTATGAGCCGATTGTTGCAAGTCTTACTTCAACTGCCTCCGGCATTAGTCGCAAAAAGAGCAGTTCTAAACATAAAGAATTCGACGACAAATGTTTTAATGTGTGGTGTGTTCTTGCAAGGCTTCATTATGTCCGTCAAATCGCCGAGAAAGTATATCTAAACAATGAACCTTACATCAATGATTCTATCTTTAGTGGAATATCCTTTCCTGTTAGTGGTAGACCAAATGATCAGTTTTGAAAGAACAAAACAAACCAATAACTGTTAATGTATAACTTGTCTGAGAAAACAAATTTGGTGCCATATTTATGTCTAAAGACAGCCAAACAATAGGTGATCTCAACAAAAGCCATGTTGACTTACTCCTAATGTTTTTCACCACAGGGCTACCGCATTAACACATTGATACGCACAATAGTAGATTATTAGCGCATACTTCAAAAAATTGTTGCAACAGGAAATTCTTGTTGAAAATGTTAACAAGAATTCGCATCCATTCCCAGCCGTGCTTGAACATAAAAAACATTGTAAAAGTACTTTAGACTGTAATACATAACTAATTACGACCCCACCTGGATCAAAGTGTAGTTTTAAGAACTGGAAAACGGCTGCAAACGAAGTCCATACGTAGTTTTACGCAGACTTCCGAGTCGCTTATTGTTCCTTAGAAGGGCCAACCCCACAGAAACTTCCGAAACTGTCTTAATGAGTAACCTCAGAATCTGTTTCATTTGCTTCATCATTGTCAGGTCGATGGCGCCCATTCAGAGACTAGGAATTATATAAGGCCCTAAAAAAAAAAAAAACAAAAAAAAAAAAAAAAAAAAAAAAAAAAAAAAAAGATGCTGCAGAATACTTCTTAAAACGCAGGCAGGCAAGTGCGTAACGCTGTTCTTAATAATCCTGAATTTATCTTGAAAACATAATGACGCCCGAAGACCGAGACAGTAATAAATCCCACACATTGTTGGATATTTGGCTTAGAGCTAATGTCTAACAGTGAAGACGCCAAGCCAACAGTAAGAAGACGCAGGATCACATTTGCGGGAAAGTTAGAGGAGCAGCGCACATAAATGCAATCTTCAACTAAAGTTTTGATAGCGCCTAAGACATGGAAGCTCCCCTTCTCTTTCATAACTTCGAGGTACGACTCTCCTCTGTATAATGAAAGCAGTAAGAGCGACGCCTTCAGGATAGCATCATAGCACATCATCAGAAAAGTAAAAAAAAAAAAACCATGTGTTTCACATTAAATAACATGGTCTCTTTATGACTCTATGCACACATGATGGATCGTTAGCGTCACTGGCTATGTCCTTAAAGTCCTGCCCATAAAGCGAAGAATATTATGACCCAACTCTTGTTAGAAAGGGTGTTTACCCTTATGAATACATGAACAGTTGGGAAAGGTTTGATGAAGACACACTTCCTCCTAAAGGCGCGTTCTTTTCTAGTCTTAGAGGAAAGGACATCAGTGATTCTGATTACCAGCATGCTCAAGATGCGTGGCAGAAGTTAGATTGTAAAACGATGGGAGACTATCATGATGCATACTTGATGGCCGATGTATGTTTGTTGGCGGACGTCTTTGAAAATTATAGAAGACCTGCATGAAACATTATAGCCTGGATCCTGCGCATTACATTTCTGCGCCCGGGATGAGCTGGGACGCTTTCTTAAAGTTTACTGGAGTACAGATTGATTTATTGTCAGATTTACCAATGATTCAGATGATTGAAAACGGATTGCGGGGAGGAATTAGTATGGCGTCGCATCATTACTGTAAAGCAAACAACAAATACCTAGATGATTATGATCCAAGTAAAAGGTCTAACTATCTCATGTATTTAGATGCAAACAATCTGTATGGTGGGCTATGGCGCAATCACTTCCACTACGCAACTTTAAAATGTACACTGGCGGCGGTACGAATAATATTCAAAAGGCATTAAAGTGGTTGAACGTTTAACGCCCGATCGACATCGGGCTTTATTCTAGAAGTTGACTTAGAATATCCTCAGGAACTCCATGACCTACATAATGACTACCCATTAGCAGCAGAAAGTCTAAAGATGGCAAAAAAGAGCCGCCTAAACTTGTGCCTAATCTTCGAGGCAAAAAAAATTATGTCTGTCATTACAGACTTCTACAATTTTATTTAAGACATGGTTTAAAGTTGACAGCAGTTCATCGTGTAATTGCTTTTGATCAAGAACAGTTCATGAAACCATACATAATGAAGAACACTGATCTTAGAACTAAATCCACAGATGCTTCGGAAAAAGACTTTTTCAAGCTGATGAACAACAGCTGTTTCGGAAAGACTATGGAGAATCCACACAAGCGTAAAGATGTCAGATTGGTCACCAGAGAGAACGAGCAATTAAGCTAACTTCAAAACCAATTATCAGGACTTTAGAAGATTTCATGATCAGCTTTTTGGTATAATGATGAAAAAAAAGAAAGTCAAATTGAACAAACCTGTATTTATCGGGTTTACTGTTTTAGAATTATCAAAGCTTTTGATGTTAGAATTTCTTTATGACTACTTTAAACCCTCGTATCCAGAGTCCAGAGTACTTTACACAGATACAGATAGTTTTGTTATAGATATCCCTACTGAAGACATCTATAAAGACATGGAAATAGAAGTAGCTAAAGGGCATGCGGATGGTATGATACATCTGATTACCCTAAAGATTCACCTTTGCATTCAACCATTAACAAGAAGGTTTTAGGAAAGATGAAGGACGAATTATCTGGAGGGGTGATTAAGGAGTTTATTGGTTTAAGGTCAAAAATGTACAGTATTTCGAGCCAGGAGAAAACCTTAAGAAAGCAAAGGGAATATCTCGCAGTGTTGTGCAGTCAAACATATCACATGACAACTACAAAGAAGCATTGTTTGACAATAAACTTTTCATCATGACAACGTAAAACTACGATCTAATCTACATGAGATCAGCACAACTGTTGTAACAAAAAGTCATTAGATAGAACAAACACTAAACGAGTATTTGTTAATCCAGAGTTTTCATATGCAATTGGGCACTGAGAACAGCATAATTACATATCTTCCTCAAGTTTTGTTATAAACCCATTTATGTCATATTTTTCCTCAAATTTTGTTAAAAGCTCAATCATATCATTATCTAATTCAGCCAAATTATTTTTCATGTTTGCTTGATGCGCTCGAATTTTTTTTATTATTTCAAGATATTCTTTTCCCCATATTTGATAATCAAAATTGGGATTTTGGGCTGTAGGTGTCTGGATGTTTTAGCATGTGCCGATGAATCCACGTAAATGTTTCCTTAATAATAGAACTCGTATCATATGATTCCCGTATCAATTCCACGGTCTCTTCCTTTATCATTCTTGTTTCGTTCTGTGCTTCCTTCTGAGCTTCCATTTTAGACTCAAACATATTTATGTAAATTAAAAATTAATTAAGCAACTGGAACTGTATCTTGCGGGATTATCTGCAGTTCTTCCTTCACAAAAGATCTTTGGGGGGCTGGGCGTTTTGTTGTGTCAGTTTCTCGTAAATAATACACGGGCGGATTCATTTTTACAATTCTTTTTATTTCATACGGATCAACACTCCAAACTGGATCGGTTGCCTTGATGCGAGTGTCCCCTTCTGCTTCCCCGGTAAATAAAGGTATCTTACTTTTAAACCAAATGGTAATAGTTTGCTGGTTGTACTGGAGTCTTCAGCAACAGCATTTATTGTTTGTTTTTTGATTGCTTGTACTGGTTTTAGCCCTTTAAATTCTTCATTATTCATTGCGCGCAAAACTGAGGGCAGTCTTCTAACCCATTCTGTGTTGCGAGAATTGTCAATCAGCTCTCTGTGATACTGGTAGGAAAAAAGTCTTTCAGATAACTGTTTGTTAAAGTTTTCAACTAAAGCCTGTGATCTGTGAACTCCCGGAATGCCTCTTTTAATGGTAACTCTATGTTTTAACAATAATTGATTCACTTGGCCTTTAAATTCTTTTCCATCATCGACTTGAATCATGCGAGGATAAGTTAGCGGGCCTCGTTGATATATCAGTTGTATGGCAACAGCAACAGCAGAAGCACTCTTTTGTGTTAACGGTTCCGCATCTTTATATCTTGAAGCTATGTCAATGACTGTGAGCGCGTACTTAAATCTTTTTCGTCTAATCGTATCATGGGGTAAATATAGAAGGTCCATTTGATGGGTGTCGTTCGGTATTGTGTTCACAAAGTGTGGTCTCTGTATTCGTCTAGGTGCAGGTAAATAAATTTGCCAAATCGCTTGTTTAGATAACCATTCCTTTGCTGTTTGTTCGCTGACTCCCGCTGCTTGGCTTAGCTTTTTTATTGCCGTGATTCCCTTCCAATATCCTTTTGGCGAATAATAGATTTTGTCCATTTTTATTCAAAGTTAGAAATAGAGTTTGTTTAGAACTTACCGCCAATGACATTGACAAACAAAGCACATGACAAGACACGATGCATTTCAACCACTTGGGTCTTCTTCAGGCGAAAAAATAAATCACATTTAACATGTGGGACAGTACAGACAAAGAACGAAAAAAGAAGAAAGCAAAATGACTCATCCGTTGGAATCCATGCGGTCGGTGGGCGGAAATGACATGGGGCCAGGGGGATATCTTTGTGATACCACACCATCCCAATAAACTAGACACACAACCCTATCATATCACACACACACACACCTCCCCCGACGCAACCCCCCCCCCCCCCCTCCGTTTCCTCTCCCATAATCCCCCTGGCCCCATGTCATTTCCGCCCACCGACCGCATGGATTCCAACGGATGAGTCATTTTGCTTTCTTCTTTTTTCGTTCTTTGTCTGTACTGTCCCACATGTTAAATGTGATTTATTTTTTCGCCTGAAGAAGACCCAAGTGGTTGAAATGCATCGTGTCTTGTCATGTGCTTTGTTTGTCAATGTCATTGGCGGTAAGTTCTAAACAAACTCTATTTCTAACTTTGCTTCGTTCGCCGCCATCAGTCAACCATTTTGACATTTTTATTCAGCCAATATTATGCGCAACAAAATACACAACGGTCATACCAAAGACAATAAACACGATTTCTTGCATCTTTTGTTTTTCTGATGGTTGATAAAAGTCGCTGAATTTTGGTGGGGGCAATGTCTCGATTGGTTTGCCTGTTACAAGATAATATTCTTTTATTGCTTGATCAACATCTTTAAATGTGTAACCTGCATGTCCCTGTTTTTCAGTTTGTCGTTAATAAAATCTAACTGCTCAATTGTCTGCTTTTCATAGGCGTCTTGTGCAGCTGCTAGTTGCTCCATAGCTTTGTTATGTCTTTTTCTCTCGCCGTCATCCCGCAGTTTACTAAATGCATAATTACTTCCGCTGAAAGCAAGCGCATTAACCACAGCACCGCCTATCATCATTACGAATGAAGCCATTTTTATAAATGTATTTTTTTTAATTTACATATTGATACTGTCAGGAATTATTCCTTGCTTAACTAGAAAATCTTTCGTAGCAAATGAAGCTGTAATAACAGCAATCAGCTTTGCTGAATCCTCAAAGCCTAGCTTGCCAAGATCTGCTGGTTTAATTTTTAACAGGCTTTTACCAAGCATTGTGTATCCTATACTTAGGCCTCCAATAACAGCAGAATGGTATACAAGATTGGTTACAGTCTTTTCGGCGCTCATTTTAAAAAAAATAAAATAATTATAATTAATAAAAAACATGAACACCGATGATCTGCTACAGCTACAGGGCAGCCTAAACCTTCCTGAACTTATGATTACAAATGATCAAGTTGATGACCAAGCTATTATGCCCAAAAAGGAAAGACTGTATTCTTTGGCAGCATGCGAAAAACAAAACAGTTCCTTGGAAATGAATTCAGCATAGAACAGATTCAACAGATGTCGCCACAAGACATTGTAAAGTATCATAACAGGTATGAAGCGCAGCTGGGATCAAGAATGGTAAAAAGTGTAGGACAAACGTTCTTAGTTTGTACACTAAACTAGTTAGTAGATTTGCGCCTATTGATTCTGAACAAGATTTTATGTATGATTTAACGCAGGATCCAGTTTTAACAAAGTCATTAGAGGCTCTAGGATGTGATCTGTATTACAGATTTGGAACATTATTGTCGCCGCTAATCATGGGATTAATTACTTTTAATCATATAGATTTTATTTCCCTTCAAAATGACCGTGCCAGAAAATCAGCAGAGTCAGAAAACATTGAACCAGGTGGAGAAAGTAACAAGTAAAAAGCTTCCTGAGCACGATGCAGCTGGAAAAAAATTAGCAGAGTGGAACAAACAAACAAAATTAAAGTTACAAGCACAGAATGGAAACGCATGGGATTAATTACTTTTAATCATATAGATTTTATTTCCCTTCAAAATGACCGAGCCAGAAAATCAGCAGAATCAGAAAACATTGAATCCGGTGGAGAAAGTAACCAGTAAAAAGCCTGGGCGCGTTGCAGCAGGAAAAAGATTAGCAGAGTGGAACAAACAAAAAAATTAAAGGCACAAGCCCATAATGAAAAAGTGCCAGAGCCGCAGCCAGTTGTTTCAATGCCTGCTTTAAAAACACCAGAACAAGTTGATTCAAGGTCTACAACAACAGGGTTTGCCTACACCACCAAAGTCTTCATATTTTCTTAAAGCAATTGTCATTTTTGGCGGCATTGCTGTTGGGGGTGGTTATTACGGTTATAAAATATATAACAAAGACAACAAAAACCGAAGCAGTCCAAACAATCTCAACCACTAAATATAGAAGCCGAACACAAAAGCATGCCAAAACCGCCAACAACAAAAGTTCATTTTGATCCATTTCAGATGCAATAACACTTTAAGAACTTAATAAATAATTATAAGTTAACTTGAATAAGAACTTGGTTGTACTTAGGGGATGACTTAGTTATCAACTCGAGCTAACTTGAGTAAGAACTTGAGGGGACTTGATCAAGAACTTATTAAGAACTTGAGGTGACTTAAGTAAGAACTTAAAGGTGACTTGATTAAGAACTTAATTAAGAACTTGATTAAAAACTTAATTAAGAACTTGGGTGACTTAATTAAGGACTTGGGGTGACTGGGTGACTTGAGTTAAGAACTTAGAAGTGACTTGAGTGTGTGCATGCGTGGGGTGGGGGTGGGGCGGGGTGGGGTGGGGTGGGTAGGGTGGGTGTGCTATCCCGCACGCACCTCAATCAACTAGGCCAAGTGATCACATAGGGTCGTTTGGCCTAGTTTGGCCGCTGAGCTTTGCAGGTCAAACGACCCTATGTGATCACTTGACCTAGTTTGCTGCTGTGCTCCTCTTTTCTCAACCAGGCTTGCAACTGGCTTTGGCAGAGTTTACAGCAGTTACTGCTGTAGCCGAGCTTTTATGGCGGCTCTAATCGCCAGTAGTAGTACATCTGTCATTGTATATTTGGAGCATTTATATGGAGATAGTGCTGGCTACACACTACTCCTCTCCATACTGGTAGATGTACTAAGGTCTGCCTAACCCTATCTAGTTTGTTTGCCAGAACACCCGAAAATCGCTATTCAGTTGCATAAGCCTAATGATACTTTGACGTTTGCTACACAGTTCATTTATACTGATTCCTAGCTTGTGAAATTTAGGATAGTTATAAAAACACACAGAAAGTTGAATACGTTTTCTAGCATACGAATCAGCCATGTTCACCTGCGTCTTAAGAAATGAACGCCATGTTTGAAGCGTTTTTGTTTTTTTAAACAATGACTTGAGCTGTCTCAAGACAGCGCCCAACAATCAATGCATGATGGATTGTTTTGCTTCGGCCGACTTTCAACAATGCAGCGCCATTTTTTAGATAAGGAACCATCTCATCAATAGTCAAACACGTATTGAAACCGGCTATATCTTGTTCAGCAATATTTCTTTCAGCGTTTTCATTTTCTTGAACCAACAAACCTTTAAGATAGGCGTGCATTTCCAAAGCAGTCGGTTCACTTTTTTCCTTTTCTGTTCCTTCCAAAAAAGCAATGCTTCTTTTGGGTTTTGCTGGCAGAGACAGGCTTCGCCTAGTTCTTTTTTTGACAAATACTCTAACATGCTGGTGAAGTAAACCTTGTGATCTTGAATAGCGCGAGCCTGTTCTTCGGTAAACCTGTTAGCCATTGTTAAAATAACAACACAATAAAACACAGTAGTCACGCCGGAGCACAATAAAACACAACCTTCTCGTGCGGCAGTCAGTGAAAGAATGGTAAAATCGTCTTCGTGTTCAAGAATGTTCTTTCGGATTGCACCATAATGTTGCAAGTTAACCTGGTCGGGTGAGCGTTGCGAACCCGCCTTATGGCGGTTACAGTCAGTTAATTACAGGTATCACAGGAGCCACCCGGGGCCGCCGTACATGTTACTGCCTGCCACAATCCCCGAACCCTCTAATTAGGGTTGTGCACACAGTGTCCCGGCCAAGTCTTACATGATTTCTAAATTTAGGGGGGATTTCCACTCTAGTGTTGATGACTGTATGTGTGAAAATGATGTTATTGAAAATGATCAGGAAAAACAAAGATTAAACAAAAACTAAAATCTGAAAAGTTTAGTAAATTAGTATTGAAAACGGATAACCCTACACAGTATGTTTGTTGGTAAAAAATCGTTATTTTTTTGTTTATTGAAAAAAATGTGTGATGGATTATCATTTTTAATTCATTGTTGAAGTGTTACTTGTCAGAGAACAGTAAAATGTATGTTTCTAGCTTTTTACTGCCCGAAACTTGTTGAGGGCAGTAAAAAGCTAGAACATACATTTTACTGTTCTCTGCACCTCCAGAATCTGTTGTTTACTTTTTCCACAGAGAAAAGTAAATTTCACGATTTTGACACCTTTCACATACACAGCGACGAAATGAGATCTGTTCATACAATCTTTCACTTGCATGCACTCATAGAGCATGCAAAATGAGAGTGTGCAATTTTGTGTCTGAAAAGTTATGCAACACAAAAACATGTGTATGTGTGTGTGTATGTGTGTGTGTGTGTGTGTGTGTGTGTGTGTGTGTGTGTGTGTGTGTGTGTGTGTGTGTGTGTGTGTGTTTGTGTGGTGTGTGTGTGTGTGTGTGTGTGTGTGTGTGTGTGTGTGTGTGTGTGTGTGTGTGTGTGCGTGTGTGTGTGTGTGTGTGCGCGTGCGTGCGTGTGTGCGTGCGTGCGTACGTGTGTGTATGTTGTGTGTGTGTGTGTGTGTGTGTGTGTGTGTGTGTGTGTGTGTGTGTGTGTGTGTGTGTGTGTGTGTTTGTGTGTGCGTGTGTAAAACCGTATGAAATTTTTATCTCCTTTTGGAGTGTATAGACGCATCTGATCACTGCTTTACTGCAAACAATCAAAATGAAATCGCCAACAGATCTTACATATAAAGTGATTACTTTTAGAAGTGTTGCACAGTAAATGTTTTGTGCCAACGTTGTGACAAAACGGCTGTGCACATTGGTCTAATGAAATACGCATTGTGCCAACATTGTGACAAAACGGCTGTGCACATTGGTCTAATGAAATACGCATGATCTTCAGCACCCAACCCAGGCCAGACTCGGACTTCTCAAGCGTGACCACTCCCCAAACCAGAGTCACCACCCTTACTTGACTGAAGTCTAACCAGTGGACCATCGTAGATGAGGTGGAAGGTCACATTGTGCTGGTATGTAACTATTTAAAAAATGAATAAATAAATGTAAAGAAAGAAAGAAAATAACAAGTTTTTATTGTTGCTGCAGTTGTTGTCTTTCTTGGTGACACACATTCCTAATATAAGGACAAACAGTCTAATTTTATGGATAGAAACCCTTTGGCTGTCAACAACTCAGAAATAAGACAATCCGAGACGATTTTCAGAGTCCAATGTTTTTAGAGAAGATGTGTGTGTAAAAGTCAGACAATACATACAAATAGGCTGGTGCAATAGGCCAGGCGTACATAGGGTGATTTGTATTGGTTTGTTTATTATTGTAGTTTTGGGCGTTGGTTTAGTTGCTATCATGGAGTGCTGTTTTTATTTTTATTTTTATTGTTGCTGTCCTTTTGTTTTAAATAATAATATTGTCATTATATACCTGACTTTGGGGGGGGGGGGGGAGAAGAGGGGGGGGGGGGGTTTGAATTGACTTGTGGGGATGGTACAGGGGGTTGAACAGAATCTTCTCTGAGGATGCATCTAAGTTACCGTTTGTACTCCATGTTTAAAGGGCACTGCAGTGCTGTGCTTTGGTACTACGTTTCTTTCACCGAAAGACAGTAAAGTGAGCATTACAGGATATAATAGAGCTACTAGGTATGAGAGAGACAGACAGACAGACAGACCGACAAAGATAGATAGATAGAGAGAATTCTGTGTCAGGCTATATTCTGTTCTGTGTAGGAAGAAGCCATAGCCACGATTCATATGCTGAACAGGTCAAATGACAGAACATGGACAGAGAAATGTAGTGGAAGACAACTGAGAATGACTTTTGACACGGGTTTATCATATCCAAAATATTTTATACTTTGACACGGCTGATCTTAGGAAGTATCGATCTTATTTTTCGGTGTCCGAGCTCTGTAGCTCACTTTGCACCAGGAAAAGGTACTACATGTTTTCAGTAGATAATAAAACTTAGGAAGTCTAACTTGGAATGACATTTGGCACATGGCCCCTCTCAGAATCAGCTTCATTCTCAGATCTGCATATGACCTTCTGCCCTCAAATGCAAACCTGGTGAAGTGGGGGAAAACAGACGATCCTGCATGCCCCCTCTGCCATGAAAAACAAACAGTGGAGCATGTTCTAAGCTCCATGTAAAGTAGCCCTGGCTCAAGGAAGGTACACATGAAGCACAACCAAGTGCTCAAAGAAATTGTACAAGTAGTCTGGGCTAGTACCAACACCACAAAAGGGAGAATCAGGACTCAAAAGCACCCGCAACATTCTTCACGGCAGGAGGCAGCAAATCATGGCCAAGAACAAACAGTGCCACTCGAAACATGCAGGCAGAGTCTGCTGGATGGGGCAGATGACTGGAGTGCACTGCAGACCTCCCAGATGGAAGAGTCACCCAGAGATCATCAGCAAGAGTGGCATGAGACCAGACATAGTAGTCCACTCTAAGTCAACCAAGCAGCTGATCATGATCGAGCTCACGGTGCCATATGAGAACAGAATGGAGGCAGCTCAAATCTACAAGACTGAAAAGTATGCTGATCTGGCAAACAGCCTGAGGAGAGAAGGCTATCAGGTCAAAGTCCTCACTGCAGAAATTGGAGCTAGGGGATTTGTAGGAACGTCTGCATACAGCCTCATGAAACAGCTCTCAGTTGCAGGGAAGGAAAAAACCAGAGCCCTGAAAGCAATGGCAGAAGCGGCAGAGAGGTGTTCAAGCTGGATCTGGTCAAGGAGGAACAAAAGTGAACTTCATAAGGCTTAATTTCCCTACAAATATAGGTGTCCCTGTGGCTCAGTGGTTAAAGCGCGAGTCATTAAGTAGAAAATGAGCATGTCCATGAGGGTCATGGGTTCGAATCCCAGCCATGGTGTCCCAAGATGGGGAAAAAAAAAGGGGCAGCAGAGGGACATCCGGAGTCATGAACCGGGTTGGCCCAACCCCCCTAGAGTGTCAGGAGATAAGGGCCGAAACACTTGCTTGAAGGGGGCTTCTCTTCTGAGGACTCTCTGCTGCCACGCTCTCACGAGTTTCTTTCTATGATGCATGGGTAAACCATTGACTTCCGGAATAGGCCGGAGGACGTCCGGGAAAGACCGGAGGACACTGGGAAAGACCAGAACGAAGGGCTCTGTGGGCTGGCTCCCACTTTGCCTTAAACATGTGGCTACTAAAAATAAAAGGAAAAGATGCTCCAGGATTCACCGAAAGGGGAGAGAAATGATGAATCTATCGGTGCTCAACCAATCACACTGAAATCCCAAACGGACAAAGAACAGGACCAAATGGAATATCCATGTGTTGGGGAAAGCTTTTTCCGCTACCACCCGGGATAAACCAAAACAAAGATGGGATTGTGAAGACTCATCTGAAGACAGCACGCACAGCATCACAGATAAACGGGGGAAGCCCAAAGGCCAGGATTTAAACACATGCCAAGGACACCCACGCTTTTTGGTTGGGTGGGGAATTTGCAAGGCCCCTCGATGCCGGGGGGGGGGGGGGGCGCCTAAATAAACCTCCCACGAGCAAACGAAACGGGAAATTGGGAGAAACTGGATGCAAAAATGCCCCAAAAACTCGATCACGATGGGAAAAAAGCACCCGGGAACAAAAAACTAGCCACATGGGGGGAATTTTTATGCCAATGGGGGGGGGCCCCTTGGAGTAAAAACCCAAAGAGAAACCCCTAAGAAACCCAGACGCCAGGAAAAGATGGAAAAGTCAGAGCCCCCAAAAGAACAACCCAAAAAGCAAATGAAGACCGCAGGGGCACTGAAAAACAAGGTTTGGAAAACGGGGGGAAGACCTGAAAAAAAACACAGCGCCCTCACAAAGCGAATCTGCGAGGAAGAGGAAAGAAAAAAGAAGAAGACACAAGGGGCGCTTCTTCAGAGATCCTTCCATTTGCCAGAACACGGGTTGAGACCCCAAAATCGGGGACCCAAAGTGGGACAAAGGAGTTTTGAGCAGCATCTGAGGAAAAATACTCTGACCACAGAGCAAAGCCCCACTCGACATTCAATTTGGTGTGGAAACCAACCCTGGGGCATTTCAATGGCAAGCCCCAACGTTGGCGGAAAAAAGAAGGTGCGACAAACCCAGAGCCAAAATCATCACCGGGGAAAAGGGAATACTTACCAGCTTACAAGAAATGCCCAAAGGTGCTGGAGGGGCTCCACGGGCTGCTGCGATCGGCTTGGAGAAACCAAAGATCAGCGGCCAGTGGATACGGCAGATGGGTGTACGTCCCCAAAGAGAAAAAACCAAAGTACTCAGCCATTCGGGCCAATTCATACTGAACGCAAAGGGAAAAAAACTTTTCCTTATCCCAAAGGCTGCCCAAGTACCTATGGAAAACAAGTACTTGGATGTTCAGTCCAGAAAGGGGGCACCCCAGGCGTGGCTGCTGTTAAAACCCCCCAAAAATGATCGGGGGACCAACCAAAAAAACAAAAAAAAAAAGAGATGGACTGTGTGGCTTGACGGCAAACGCAATGGATCTGTGCCCCATGGAATACAGTTGGTCTTGAGATGTCCATGGCCAAAGAACACCGTGACATCTCAAGAAGTACTTCAAGGGTTTTCAATGGGGTTCTCCCCAAGGGGGTCCCCCTGATTGATCAACTTGGGGGGGGGGGGGGGGGGGGGGGGGGGGGGGGGGGGGGGGGGGGTTTTGAAAAAGGAAAAAAGGGGGCAAAACCCCCGTGGTCGGCTCTCCCTTAGAACAAACAGGAAAACATCCGGGGGGAAAAGTCTTCTAAGGCACCAATTCCCTCAAAATGAAGTTCAACCAAAGAAAAAAAAGGGTTCCCAAAGGGAAAAAACCCCCTTTGGGGCTTCACCAAAAACACCAACTCACAGAAGAAAGTCCGACCCTTTGGGAAAAGGAAAACCGAAAACCCCAAAAAAAAAAACCAAGAGTGGGAAGAAGGTTGGGGCCAAAACCAGGGGGGAAAACAAGGCGTGGAGGCTGAACCAACTGTTGGGGCCCCTGGAAATACCCCCCCCATTTGGGGGAAAGGAACCCAAAAAAAACAATTCCAGGAAACTTTGGGCCATGGCCAATCCAAAATTTCCCCAAAAAAGCTCCACCCTGAAACCCCGGGGAATCAAAAGGGGGAAAAACCCAAAACATCTGGGATCAAAGGGGAAAGGGGAGAAACAACAAGCCCTGGGGGACCGGGAAAAAGGAAGTTTAAAGGGGGGGAAAAAAAAAAATTCAAAAAAGAGAAATAAAGGGAAAAAGCCCAAAAAAGGGCGGGGGGCCAAAAAGAATGGGGTCAAAAAAAGGGAAAAAACCAAAAAAAGGGAAGGAAGGGGAGGAAAAGAAAAAGAAAAAAAAGAAAAAAAACCCCCCAAAAGGACCCAAAGGCAAGGGGGAAACCCCAAAAAAACTAAAAAAATTTTGGAATGCCCTTCCCAAACCCCTTCAATCAGTTTAACCTTTTCCCCCAAACCGGGGGGGGGGAAAAAGACATCCCCCATGCCCCCCTGCCAAAAAAAAAAAATAGCATGGCCCGTAAAGGGGAAAAGGACAAAAAAACCCCCCGGAAAAAAATAAAAGGTTTGGGAACCCAAAAAAGGGGGATCAGGGCTCCAAAAACACCCCAAATTTTTACGGCAGGAGGGGGAAAAAAAACAAAGTGCCCCTCGAAAAAGCGCAGGTCTGCTGGGGGGATGGGGGCCCGCCCCCCCGAAGGAAGGCCCCGGGGGTTTAGCAAGAGTGGCATAGACCAACAAAAAGTCCACTCTAAGTCAACCAAGCAGTGATCATGATCGAGCTCACGGTGCCATATGAGAACAGAATGGAGGCAGCTCAAATCTACAAGACTGAAAGTATGCTGATCTGGCAAACAGCCTGAGGAGAGAAGGCTATCAGGTAAAAAGTCCTCACTGCAGAAATTGGAGCTAGGGGATTTGTAGGAAGCTCTGCATACAGCCTCATGAAACAGCCTCAGTTGCAGGGAAGGAAAAAACCAAGCCCTGAAAGCAATGGCAAAGCGGCAGAGAGTGTTCAAGCGGATCGTCAAGGAGGAACAAAAGTGAACTCATAAGCTAATTTCCCTCAAATATCAGTGTCCCTGTGGCTCAGTGGTTAAAGCGCGAGTCATTAAGTAGAAAATGAGCATGTCCAGAGGTCATGGTTCGAATCCCAGCCATGGCTCGTCCAAGATGGGGAAAAAAAGGGGGGCAGCAGAGGGACATCCGGAGTCATGAACCGGTGTGGCCCAACCCCCTAGAGTGTCAGGAATAAGGGCCGAAACACTTGCTTGAAGGGGCTTTCTTCTGAGGACTCTCTGCTGCCACGCTCTCACGAGTTTCTTTCTACTAGGGTAAATAATTGTTATTATAATCAAAGTTGTTACAGTTAAAAGCTTGCAACTTCCCTTCTATTTCATCTATTTCTTTTTATGTTTTTTTTTTCACTCTTGAGCACAATGTTATTGTCTCTCCGGTCTGCGATAGCCCAGCAGTTAAGCTCTAACAATGAAGGCCCATAACTGCAATCTGGAGAGTGTTCACCCTGAAAAGCCCGAGTCTAACCGTGGCCTGCGTGTTAGAAACGGAGACCACGGTCTAACCCACATTAGGCATCAAAGACCACGCGTACTTCAATGTAAGCCGATGTCCGATTATGTCTGATGCAATGTTGGCGCAAACACTTCCAAAGCTTACTGAACAGTAATCCTACGCGTGCTCTTTGTTGTTGTCTTCTCCATACCCCAAAAGGGGCTGAAAGAGTAGCTAACGTTTTCCACACACAACAACACGCACGCACGCACGCATGCACGCACGCGCGCTCGCACGTACGCACGCACGCATGCACATACAAATGAAAGCGTACACACACTCCTACGCGCACAAGACACCTTAGGAAATGAAAACGCATCTGATGGAGTCTGTCCTTAACAATGGTAGACAACTTGTTGTGATCATAGGCTTTGATCATACAGCAAATTACTTCCCCTACTGCAATGCATTCCATTGAGGGGAAAAAGGGGGAAAAATCACGAAGAAAGTACATCACCCACAAAAGAGGTTAATCTGTATTATTTAAGGGACCATCCACCGCTGTATTTCCTGCTATGAGACTCAAACACACACACACACACACACACACACACACACACACACACACACACACACACACACACCACACACACACACACACACACACACGCACGCACGCACGCACGCACACACACACACACACCACACACACACACACACACACACACACACACAACACACACACACACACACACAGCAGAGAGAGAGAGAGAGAGAGAGAGAGAGAGAGAGAGAGAGAGAGAGAGAGAGAGAGGAGAGAGATCCGCACTCTGGCGTAGCATACCCTGTCAGACAACATTTTACACTGTCTTATCTCACTTCATGTCCTGACGAGGTATGCAACGCGTACCCCATGAAGATATGGAAGTGAACATTATATAAACTGATTAATGTATCATGTATAAGAGCTTGAGATACCAAATATTCACACAAAAAAACATTTTTCATGAAAACAAATCCAGATTCCGGAAGTGCGATCTACGGGAAGAAAGTACAACTGGAGTTAGCGGTCATGGCGAACCTCTGAAGACAGTCACCACCCGCTCAACAGACAAAAGTCTTCATCAAGACAGGAAACACACACACACACACACACACACACACACACACACACAATTGAGGAATGGAAACCCACTTGATCGAGTCTGTCCTTAACAACGGTAGACACTTTGTGTAATCACAGACATGGATCATACAACAAGTAACTTCCCTTACTGCAATATATTTTAGGACCCACTCCCACCCCCCACCCCCACTCCCCCACCCCCTGCCCAAAAAATACAATAACGAAAGTATCATCACTCAAGAAACAATTAAAAGAAGGGCTGATTTGACATGTTAGGCAATATCATTAATGGGACTATCCGCCGCTTTATTTTCCTACCTGGACTGAAACTCTACTCTGGGACTGAAACTCAAAGACCCACCAGCTATCCTCGACTCCAGCGACTGTCACCAGGGAACATTTGTTCTTAAAAACCTCAAGCTGCAGCCCATTACAAGCTTGCTCCGACTGATAGGACGTTAATCTAACCACCATCATCATGAACCGGCTATGCTGAAGAGTCACCTGCCTCCGTACACTGAGACTTGTTGTGGGAACGGTTTTGTTGGCCGGTTAGGCTGATAGTAATCGGAAAGAGAGGCCGGAGCCGTACAGGGGAGAAGACCCGTCACCAACGCCATTTTCTTCTTTGCAGGTGCGAGCCGAAAATTGGGTTGCGTCCCTTTGCTCTGGCTGAAACGAACAGCTAAAAGCCATGAGCCGTCCCGGGTACACATTGGATATTTTGATTAAACCACGGTGCGCTCAGACATGCTTGGGACAACAAAGAGGCAAGGAGAGAGAGAGAGAGAGAGAGAGTGAGAGAGAGAGAGAGAGAAAGAGAGCTTTGAACTATTCTGAACTTAACACATTTCTACGTAGTTTGATTCAGAATATGTGGACACTATTATTTTTGGTTTATCTTAATGACGTTTTTTTGTTCTTTCTTTCTTTCTTTCTTTTCAAAATCAGATCGGATGTGATCTAACCAACGACCGTACCATGAATTAAAACTATCTATGTATGTATTGTGTCTATGTATGTATGTATGTATCTATCAATCTATGTAATTCTCTTTATATCTAGCTAGCTAGCTAGCTAAAGATCGATTTATCTATCCACCTTTTTTCTATCTATGTACTACATACATGCATGCATGCATACATATATACATACATACTTCCATCCATCCATCCATCCATCCATACAACATACTACATACTTTACAATCCGGAGTCACTGGTTTGGGAGTGGTGTGGTGCCCAGTCTACTACCTGCTGTAACAAGGCCCACCTGCCTACAGACGGCGCGAGACTGAGACTGCCATTGACCTTTAAGTTCCTCGCTCTGTCCCCTCCCTCCCCCCCAAAAGGTTAGGTGACCGGGTTGGGCGAGAACAGGGGCACAAAGCATTATTCACCCGGCGTGTCTTTCAAGGGAGAGACAATGTCTTGGATCCTGATGGGTCCATTTCTGTGTGACCTGGTCATCGTGTTTCCGGAACGTTCTGGCTGCAGGAGGAACTAAGGGAGGGGTGGGTGGGGGGGGTTAGGATGGATTGGATGGCGTGGTGGCGGAGAATGGGGGTGGGGTTGGGTGGGGGTTGAGGGGTGGGTTGGCAGTGGTCGGTCAGTGTATGCAGGTGAGATTTCGAGTTTATGGGTGGTGGTGGTAGAATGAGATTGGAGTGAGTACGTAAGAGAGGGGTAGCTAGAGTGTCCCGTGCCTGTCTATCCGTTTAATCCAAAACTATGAAACGTGTTTATATGAGCACATGATACTTATATTCAAACAGTGATTTCAAGTTGTTCAGTGTTTGATATAGTAGTTTGATGTTTGAACTCAAAACTTCAAATGTTGGGACGAAGTTTTAACTTTTTTTTTCCTCCATCGAGAACTATCAGTGAGAACGAGGGTCAAGGTCGGTAATGGCTGGCGGATGTTGAACAGCGCCGTACCCACCCAACCAATATAGGTTATTAAAAATTTATTTTTCTCCTTGCAAAAACTGAATATTTTACGAAGATTTATAGCATTTCAGTTCACATCGGCATACAATTCACACCACATATATTTCAACAGCCAAACATTTACATTTTGACCAGGCATCTTAATCAGTTTCAGTACCACGTATTGACATATTCGCAAGGTAAGAGTTTACACAAATTGATCAAATACAGACCAACAGACAAAAAAAAAGACAAGACAGAAACAACATAGAGAGAGAGAGAGAGAGAGAGAGAGAGAGAGAGAGAGAGAGAGAGAGAGAGGGAGAGAGAGAGAGAGAGAGAGAGAGGGGGGGGGGGGGAGGACACCAACAAAGCCACTAGGAGATCCAAATGTGCCTACATATCAAGTAACACAGATACAGACTGGTCCCTCAACATGCACATCAAGTCCAAACGTTACGCTTCTATTAAAGGTTGGTATAACTGACAGTTTTCACGCAGTTTTGGACAGACTGTACACTTTTCGCCATTTCCTTTTCAACATAATCTTGTCTTTAAATGATGTAGAGAGCTTATTACTATTGGAAGTTTTTTTTTTTTCTCACATGTGCATTCATAGATAATGTATTTTGCTAGAAATAATATGAAGTCAAAGGTTTCATCACGTCTGAAATCATTTGAATGCCCAAATAATACCAATTCAACAGATAAATTTAAAGAAGCCATATGCTGACATTTTCTTTTATTGTTGCTCGAAGTTGTTGCCAAAATGTGCCGCATTCTCACAAAACCAGAGTAGATACTCAATGTTTTCCCTTTCTCTATTACAAAATGTCCAATGATCATTCAGTTCAATTCTTATTTTTAATAACACAGTATTTGTAACCAATATACGGTGTAGAATTCTTATCTAAAAGCCATTTAAGTTTTGTTTCTTTATCTTTTGTGCCTTTTTAAAAAGTGATATTCCATTCCAATTGTTGTTCAAGTTTTTCCATTCCACTTATTGCAAAAAGCAGGGTTTATATTGTCACGCAGAAAGGCATCATAATAAACATGTGCCCCTCTGCTGACTGAACAGATACGTTTCCACAATTTAGACCTTTCCTCATCCTTGTTATTTGTAATTATTACTGCAGTTTTCCAAATATATGCGTTTACTTCTATTCATAATCCAGCATACGAAATAATGTCAACATAAATCCATATTTGTTATTGAACTCTCTACATGCGAAAAGCGTGCCATCTTCTTTCATAATGTGTCCAATTGTGAAAAAAACTTTTGTTGAACAGACTTTGGAAAAAATTGGTTTTTTGTTTATCTTAATATTTTCATTATAAAATGCACTTTCGGAAGCCATTTCGTCGGACATGCAAGGTATAATCCTTTGCCTAAATTCTTTATATGCCTCAAATGTATCAGCCCAAAAATATTTTTTGATAATTGGCCGAGAGGAAGACAACAATTTTTTTTCCCCCAGATGACTATTCTTGGACAACTTGCCAAATGATACTTTGCCACTTGTGAGATGTTATTCTTTTTTTCTGATCTATGCATGTTTTGGTGCAAATATATATTCTTTTATTCTTGGACACCAAGGCCTTCATTCATTACGTTTTTAACGAGTTTTTTCTATTTATGCGGTCCCGTTTTCTATCCCAAACAAATCGAAAGACTGAGTTTTGAATAGCATTAATGACATTATCGGGAGGATTTGGAAGTAAAATCCCGAGATGAATTAGTTTGGACAAGATTCAAGACTTTAAAACAGCCACACTGGCCAGTGGAGTCATCCGTCTCTTTAACCATACCCCACATAACATCCTTACTTCAAGAAATCTTGCCTGTATGATTATTTCTGAACATTCAGCAAGATTACTGGTAAATAAGATACCGAAAATTTTAAATTGTGGTGGATTCCGCTGACTACGTAAATGTTGCATGTAGCGAATCGTCAAATGTGTCCTACTGTTAAGCCATATAGCACTCTGTGTGTGTGTGTGTGTGTGTGTGTGTGTGTGCGTGTGCGTGTGTGCGTGTGTGTGTGTTTAATGTCAAACCTTATTTTCTCCCAAACCTATCAGCTGTTATCAGAGTTTTCTCAACAAGACACTTTGTCACCTTCGAGCATAATATCTTCATCGTCCGCATTTTGTGAAATTTTGTGTTCTATGTCATTAATTTGGATCCCTTTTATTATGCTATTTTCTCTCAACATAATGGCAAGGATTTACACACACACACACACCACACACACACACACCACACACACACACACACACACACACACACACACACAGGGTGAAAATGGGTCACCCTGCCTGCACCCACAACCTACAGGAAACCAACCGGATGCCTGGCCAATCACAAGGACAGTTGACTTAATATTATCACAGAGAGAAGTTATCCATTTACGTATATATGGTTCAAAACCGAATGTTACATGTACTTTATTCATGAATCCCCAGTCAAGTGAATCAAAGGCCTTCCCAAAATCTAAACATGAAAGTAAACAAGGCAGTTGATGTGTTTCTTAGTAGTTAATTAAGTCATATATTAACCCAACATTATCTCCGATATATCTGTTGGCCCAAAATCCTGTTTGGCCTTCATTGCCTTTTCTTGGTCTGTTCAAACATGATGTAAATTAACCATTTCATATATTTTACAAACCTCAACTTCCTTCGGCCGGTACAATTTTTTAATAAAATTTCCTCGCTTCTTGTCGGATCCTTTCGTTATCAAATTTTCTGAACCATCATCTGATGTTAACTTTGTCACATTTTTGTTTAAGAAGTTTCTTTTTTCAAGCAAGCAGAAATATTGATTGACCTTTTCACCTTCTGCTATCCAACGTTCCCGTCATCGAATCAAAAACACCTGCATTTTAGCTTCCTATGTCTAACTATACTAGTCACAACAAGTTAAGAGCCATCTCACAACAGTACCACCAAAGACAGAAGAGGCACAGATGAGGCAATTTAAAATATGAAATTGCTAATCTCACCATTAGCCAACGATTTCATAGAGGTTGCGATCAAATTCATTCAAAAACTGAGCAACAGTACGAGTTCAAATCAGCACACCCCTCTTTTCAACAGAGTTAATATCGGCTGTGACCCCCGTTAGCCGCCAGACATTAAAGGCAGCGCCGGCACATGGAATGCACAAGATTCCTGAGAGTGTTCTGGGGGATGTTATGACACTCCTGTTGCAGAAATTGTGCCATCTGGTTGATATTCGCAGGAGGGGTAATTGTTGGCCACCCTTTGTCCAAGAAAGTCCCACAGGAGTTCAATTGGTGCCAAGTCAGGTGAACGAGCAGGCAAGTCCATCCTTGGGATCCCTTGCTGATGCATGAAGGCAGTGACGAACTCGTCCTCGATGAGGAGGAGCGTTATCGTCCTGCAAGGTTGCCCTCGGTCCTATGGCTTGCAGAGCTGGCTGGATGAGAGGCTGAACAATCTAATTCCTGGCATGTACCATACAAAAGGTGTTCTGCCGTTGACATGGAAGTCCACCCCAACCATCACTGAGCCTCCTCCATAGCGGCCAACCTCACAAACAGCGCAGTCTACAAACCACTCTCCTTGCCTGCGCCAGACCCCGTCTTCTGCCGTCGTTGAAGGAACAGCGAAGCGGGACTCGTCGGTGAACAAGACCTGGGACCATTGCTGCCTGGTCCAGTGCTGATGTTGTGACACCAGGCCACACGGGCCTGACGATGAGCCGGTGTCAGGGGATCCTGATGGCTGCACATCTTGAGTGGAGGCCAAACTCGTGTAGCAGGTTGCGGATGGTGCTGGTGCTGACGTTCCTGTTGACATCTGTCCTCAGTTCATGTCTCAGAGTGCTGGCAGTAACAGTACAACTGCCCAGCGTGGACAGCCGGAAGAAACGATTGTCCTGTCTGTTGGAGCTGCGTGGACGTCCGAGCGAAGGTTTCTTCTGTAGTACCTGTTCCCTGGAAACGTTCCTGCAGCCTCTGGATTACAGAGTGGCTCACTCCCAGTCGTCTTCCAACTTCTCGTGATGACAGGCCTTTGTTCAATCATGTGAGGGCGCTCTGTGGTCCAGGGTACAAAGTTTTGTACTCGGACGCATGCTTATAGGAGCCCAGATTTTCGTGACTTTTATACCATCCCTGGCTAGTTAATGCTGACAAGTGTAACATTTATCTGAACGTTCATGTGCGTCATGCAATTTTTGTCCTCTAATCCTGCTTTCGCAGCTAAAGCAGCCGAAAGCTGATACAAACATTTACGAATATCACTGATGTTCACAAGGCTTTCACTCAATGCATAAAGTGACTGCTGGTCATCCCCATACCCAATCAACACCCTGTATACCTCCTCCCACAGTTTCTACGATCTCTATCACCCATCTCTTTCCGTTCCCTACCTTATCCGCCCCTTTGACTACCCCCCCCCCCCCCCCCCCCCTTTCGCCTTCTCCACCTTGTCTCACATCTTAAAACTTTCATTGAGCCACCTGTGGACATGTTCCAACTAGTCCCAATGTTTGTCCTCCACCTCTCTCATGCCCCTCTGCATTCCCCTTCCAACATTGCCCTTTTGTCCTCTCCCTCCTCTCTCCCCCATCTCTCCCTTTCCCCCCCCGCCCAAAACATTGGCTTTCTCCCTCTTCCTATCTCGCTTCCCCCAAGTAGTAGGATAGATTGGACAGTGGCTTGCTTCCCGTGATGCTGGCTGTTAGTGAAACAGCTCTGTTGTGCTTTTACAATGACGAATGGTTCATTATTCATGATTGAAGAGTCCTTGACAATGGAGACAATTTAGCAATCTAGCGCACATGTGATGACTAGACACCAGTGCCATGGAAGTCAGTGTGTAGTTCTGATGAAGGAGAGGAAACATAGGGGGCATGTGGTATAGTATTAATTTACCCAAACAACAGTATTTTTTTCTTTGTAGGAAGATCAACATGCTGCTGCAGATGAAATATGTCACTTTTCACTAGAGGTGATCCCCAAAGAATACAAAGAAAAGAATTAAAAAAAAAGTGACTCACTGACATGTTCACATCTCTGAAAGAGTCTTGATTTGTAGCAACTCCTGTCAGTACATCAACTGACAGTTGTTATTGTAGTGTGTGCTGGTAATACACCTAATTACAGTTTGAGTATTGTAGTGGTTCCTGATTACACCTAATTACATTATTGTACAACTTTTGGTGATGCATTTGAACTGAATGAGGTGGTCGATTGAATTGCAATCATGGATATAAACAGCCAGCTTACCCCAGATTATAGGTAAACTAGCCCGTTGTCCCTGAATTGTCATGAATACAGTGATCACTTGCCTCTAAATTATGAGAAAGATGTCCAAGTGACCCAAAAATAGGACTAAATTAGCTGTTTAGTGTCAAATCATGGGTAAGGTAATTGACCAAACTATGATCATGAGTGAAAGGCTGTTTGCCCCAAAGTGCAAGTTACAGCTGATTCCAAATTACTGTGTGTTCAATGGTCTGCTGGTCAAAGATCAGCCCACTGGCTAAACAAAAATTGAGTACGATAAATGGTCGCTTCAAAAGTATGAGACGATATACCGTCTGCCCCAAGGAATGACTGAAATGGCCAGTGGATTCAAAATGCATAAGCAAGATGTCAGGTTCGCTCTACAAATTACTGAGAAACCAACTGCCTTGAAATCCGAAGTCAGATAGCCAGCTGGCCCCAAATTTTCAAGGAGATGGCCAGTTTATACAGTATGTTTAGTTCAATGGCTCAGTTTCGATTAAGATAAGTGGCTCGCCTCAAATGATAAGTAATATACTTGAGCTATAAGTAAAGTGTCTAGTTTGCCTCAAATTATAACAAAATTAGCTTGACATTATAAGAAGGTCGGGTTGCCTTAGTTTATAAGTTAGATGACCAGTTATCCTCAAATTGTAGGTAAGAGGGTCAGTTTTCCTCAAGTTATGAGTGAGATGGCCCATTGGCTTCAGATTTTAAGATGCATGGTTGACTCAGTATCATAACAAAGATGTTTTTGCTCGGAAGTATTACATATTGGTTGACTCGAATTCATAATGTTGATGGCCTGTTGGTTAAACAATAGTGAGTATTGTTGCTTGTTGGCGTCAACCATAAGTAACATGGTCGTTGGACACTGAATTATGTATAAAAGTGACCAGAGAGCCCAATGTAATGAGTACGTTTACTGATAACATGACAAGTTGGCCCTTACGATGATTATCACCAATATCACTGTTTTTTTTTTAGATTGTATTTGCCAAAAAAGTGTGTGTGTGTGTGTGTGTGTGTGTGTGTGTGTGTGTGTGTGTGTGTGTGTGTTTTGTGTGTGTGTGGTGTGTGCGTTGTGAGTGTCGTGCCCTGACAGGATCGTCTAAATGGAGTGAAGGGTGTGACTGATCTCACACGCTCCGCAAGAGATCACACAGGAAAGATTACAGTACAACACACCTTTATTCACACCAACTACAACATAGTCAAGAGTAGCATTCAACACACACAACATACACATAGTCACAAATAAGCATTTTAACATCACACATACACATAGTCACAATAAGCTTTTAACACACACAACATACACATAGTCACAAATAAGCATTTCAACACACACAACATACACATAGTCACAAATAAGCATTTTAACACACACAACATACACATAGTCACAAATAAGCATTTCAACACACAAACATACACATAGTCACAAATAAGCATTTTAACACACACAACATACACATAGTCACAAATAAGCATTTCAACACACACAACATACACATAGTCACAAATAAGCATTTTAACACACACAACATACACATAGTCACAAATAAGCATTTCAACACACACAGCATACACATAGTCACAAATAAGCATTTTAACACACACAACATACACATAGTCACAAATAAGCATTTTAACACACACATTCGTTTGTTTCTTCCCGTTGTCCCCCACCCTTACTCCCTAAAGTTCACTGGGAGTATCATGTCCAATCGGGTGTCCAAAACGGGCCTGTTTGATAGCCAGCGGAGGAGGAAAAAACGGAAAGAACAAGAAAGGGTACTAGAACCCCGCAGTCAGTATGGTATGAATAAGCTGCTAAATCCTAACAGCCACCTGCATGAAGGGCGAGGGTCGGTGTTTGCTGAATACATTAGTAGCACCAGCTCAACACAGACCGAGCGTAAAACAGTAAAAACAACAATGAGGAATGTTCGCTAAGGGCCTCTCACACAGACAGGCAAGAAAGACTCGAATTAAACAGGTTGAAGAAAAGAAAGTAATTTATATCTCCATCCTCCTTCACTCACGTTCAATGATCACAACACATTTTCCTTCCTTAAGATTTGAACTGAAGAGTACAGCAATCTTTGCTTTACAATTACCACCACATTTACAAATAATCATAATTTAATGGCACGATTATCCCCACAATTTATAGTAACACTTCAAAATAATCACACAATTCTCAAACCACGCATCCAAACGTCTAATCGTGCGTACGCACGCTCGCAAGCACAAAACACTCGTTCCCCTTGCACACATAAGCAGACGGTGGGCGAGACAGCCGATTGTGACGGGGGGACGAGTGAGACCAAGCAAGCCCCAACCCATCCCACGACTATCGCATCAACAGTCAATGAATTGAAAGGAGAGAAATTTTGGATTTAATTTTAAATGGCCAGGTTAAAGATCGAATTAACCAGAGAAAAGTGGTCTCAAACAATATTTCTTTTATAATTTTGAAAACAAAACAGAAATTGAGCAAAAGAGAAGAATTTGCCGGCTAACAACAAAAAAAAACAACAACAAACAACAACAACAACAAACACGAAACACAACTGATGCTTACCAGCTACCCGTGGGTGACCCAAGAAAGTGGCGGGTCAAGCGACTCTCTGCCCTCTGTTCAGTCGAGAGAACCAGCCGGCAGATGCGGGAAACGCAGACATCCCTTCCTTTCAGACCGACTGCAGGAATGAAGATACTGACTGCACCTTCGGCGATATGGTCGAGAACCAGAACTGGAGCGAGCGCTCCCAGGGACATCTTCCGCACAAGTGAAGAGAAAACCTTCCTAACCGTTGGCAGCAAACATGCCACCATACGTCACAGAGTGAGAATACCTCAAGCTGAGGGGAATGCTGCACGTGCGGCAGGTAAAAAGACAGTGAGAGGCCGATCGAGACACCCAGTTTAAGAGAAAGGCACCAGCCACACGTGAACCTGCAGGATGAATTGCACGGACAGTGAAATTAGAGAGAGAGAGAGAGAGAGAGAGAGAGAGAGAGAGAGAGAGAGAGAGAGAGAGAGAGAGAGAGAGAGAGAGAGAGAGAGAGAGAGAGAGAGAAAAGAAAGTAAACCTAACCTGAGCTGAACGACATTAAGGTGCAAACACACTACAAGCTACTTTAAGGGACTGATACACGACAACAACGACAACAAAAATAAATACATAAATAAAATAATACCACAACCCAAGATGGACCAACATCACAGGCCTCGTGACAGTGTGTGTGTGTGTGTGTGTGTGTGTGTGTGTGTGTGTGCGTGCGTGCGTGCGTGCGTGCGTGCGTGCGTGCGTGCGTGCGTGCGTGCGTGCGCGCGCGCGTGCGTGCGTGCGTACGTATGTGTGTGCATGTTCGCGCGCGCATGTACGCATACATGTTTGCATGCGTGTGTGTGAACATCTGTGCATGCATGCGTGCATATGTGCATGTGGTGCATGCGTGTGTGTGCGCTTGTACACGTGTGTGTGTGTGTGTGTGTGCGTGTGTGTGTGTGTGTGTGTGTGTGTGTGTGTGTGTGTGTGTGTGTGTGTGTGTGTGCGTGGGTGTGGGGTGCGTGCGTGTGTGTGTGTGTGTGTGTGTGTGTGTGTGTGTGTGTGTGTGTGTGTGTGTGTGTGTGTCTTGAGTGTGCATTTGTGTGAGTGTGTGCTAGCATTTGTGCATTGTGTGTGCATGTGTGCATGTGCGAGCATATATGTGTGTGTGTGTGCGTGGTGTGTGTGTGTGTGTGTGTGTGTGTGTGTGTGTGTGTGTGTGTGTTCGAGCATGCATGCATGTGTGTATGTGTGCGTGCGTAGGTGTGTTCGAAACGCCAATGCAACTTGGAAGCTGGGCTAGATTACAAAAATGATGTGTTGATCTTAGTGAGCGGGCCCGAGCAGAGTGGGGGAAGTGTCTCGCTGTTGTCAAGTTGTGACCGTGATTGAGGCCGGTGCCTGCTGTTGTCAATCAATTGACAACGCTTGAGTCAGGATCCGTGGAATACTTGTGGCGTGAAATTTTATCTTGTTGGCTATCAGGTTTTTAACAAGACATCAGGTTTTGACCTATTTTAGCAGGAAGAGCAGCATCAGTCAGTCGATGGAGAATAAACACACTGGAGTGTGGGGATCAATCTGTCAGCAACCAAAAAAAGATTTGTTTTGGTGGCTGGGGTCGTCTACGTTTTTTTATATTAGTTTCTTACGTTTTCCTTCTCTGCCCTTTGCTGGCCTGTTTGGCAGTCTGTTTGACTGTCTTTGTTCCCTGTGGTAGCGAGAATATCACACAGACATATAGGCGAGCTTCTATACGTGCCATGGGCGGACTACCAGTACCACAACCAATTCAGTTCATGTTGTTTCTAGGCAGCTGAGCATGAATGGCCTGATGATGGCGTTCCTTACACGGTGGATAGATAAATTAAAAAAAAAAAACAGATCTTTTATAAAACGTGTAAGAATTGCTCAGAGATCTTTATTACATAAAACCTTAGATCAGATGAAAAGCTCTGGGCAGAGACCTGACCTGCCAACACACCGATGTGGAAAAAGATTTATGGATCACTAGAGGGCCTCGCTCCACAGCAGCCTTCGTCAGTATCTCTGAGGTTCCAGTCTGAATGAACGAAAGAAGATCAGATTGAAAACAATTATCTCTCTCAAGAACTAAAAAATAACTTGTAGTGGAACCTCTCCCAACGAGACTTTCTTTGACTCATCTCTACAGTGTTTAAGTCTGGCATCGTGGAAGTCGCAACACTCTTCGAGAACAGGTTTTATAGCGAGTGATACATCACCTGGAACACGCCACGGAGCTTCCGCACCTGACGAGTTCCCACAAGGAACGAAAGTCAACTCCTCTCAGGTGTAAAGAAATTGTTGTTTAATGGATCAAAACTAAACGGTTCCCAAATGTGAAAGTTGTGATATCAAAACTCTTCCTCTTGTCTCTCCTGCCTTACCTCACAACCTATCTGTTTCCATTCTCTTTGATCGTCTGCCCAAAGCGGTTTTCGTTGGTGTGTTTGTTTGTTTTTGCGTTCAATAGATGGTCTTTTTTCCCTACATTCATTTCCACGTGATCACTTCCATCTGCTGTCATTGCATTTTCAAACTTAATTAAGTGTTAACAAAAATTGAAAAAAAAAGTAAAAAGTAAATAGACAGGACATTAATAAAAACAAAAACCTACTCCCATATGCATGTATGCACAATCTCCCACATTTGTGTAATTAACTCACACGTT